>JXOV01002267.1:341-24299 GCA_001014945.1 Clogmia albipunctata
TGTAAGATTATAAATAATAAATTTTGTCATTTGACAATGCATGCTATGAATTACTAGAAACCAATTGACTAGTCAATGAATATATCTTAACCAATAATAAAAAAGTTTAAAAACCTTTTTATTTAAGTAAATATCCAGAATGTCAAGAACATATTTCAATTTTAAAATCCATAGTAATACTTTAAATGATCAATGTTCTAAGATAAGCGACTACACAAATTCTTGTTCATATTTACCGCACAAGAAATTACTGCTTTCGATAGAAAAATAAAAATTAACACAAGGAGATTTCATATTCAGATTTTAATGTAAACTAAAAACATACACACAAGTCGAATATCTTATTTTTTAATTAATTTCAAACTATTATATTGATGGGCCGACACAAAAATTTTATCGTATAAAGTAAAGATATATATTTTGTTCTACGGTACCTGATTATTCGGCATGATTTACTATTTTTTATTTTCAACTGACTATTGATTAAGGTGAATAAATTTCTATTGTACGACATCATGTGCATCGCCATCATAGGTCTGCAAAGAGCGCTTGTCTTTATTCTGAATCGTAAAAGAGGAGACGATGCACGAGTAATCGTTCACTCGACCTAGTAAATACATAAAATGCATTACTCCAGTTAAGAGAAACAGACAGTAAGCGAAACGAAGAAAAGACACACAATCAATTGCCTTTAATGTGCATCGCCAAATTATGAGTAATCTTTTTTGTCGTCAATTTTGAGAGAAAAAATGAGAACATTAAAGCGAAATTGAAAAACAGATTAATATGTGTCCCATTAGATTGATCTTTGATTTTTTTAATGCCTCTAATTAAAACCAGTATAATGTTACAAATATGCTATTCATGTAAGGCCACATTTATCTTCCTACATAAGAACTGATCCACTGTGCACCGGCTGTCAGTTATGATTAGTAGACAAAAATGGGAATGTAATGCATACGAAATGCGGAATTAATTAACTTAATCGCAAATTGCTTGTTGTCTTCCATCAAATCTTCATCTGGACCTGGCTCCGAATTCAGCTTCATTTCCGGGATCACTCTGCTGGGGCTGCCCACCGAGGTCTACTCCTATGGCATCCAGTACGTGTACGTGATGATGGGCGTCATCTCCATGGGCTTCGTCATGAGCTACATCTACCTGCCAGTCTTCCACAACCTGCACATCACTTCTACTTATGAGGTAACCATGGAGAGTCATCAGTACGAGCCTCACAAAATGCCGCCTCTTGAATTGCCAAATTTCTTTTATTTAAAGAGCTTTCACTCACTAACTCGCTTTCATTTGCCAAATTGAAACCCGTTTTTTGTCGTTCCACTTGCTTTTAAAAGAAAATTAATGAGAAATTGAAAACTGAAAAACTCATGCCATTTGGAACGGAGTACTTTCAAAGAAATGACATCTAAATGTATTAAAATTAATTTTTTAATGTCTTGGATAGTGGTTTTTTTAACAGTATGGACAAAATGGCATACCCTTTTCAAGTACTGTAAACCTAAGGCTAATAATTAACCATCCTCTTCCGGGTTTAGATCTCGAAAAAAGTTTTTTAAAATCTTATTTTAAGACAAAGAATAATCCTTAAGGGATAAAAAAGGCACCAGAATAATATGTAAATTACCGATTTTGCATTATCTTCAATTAAACTAAATGTAAATAAAAACTCATTTCGCTGGAAAAACTTTTAAGGGCCCTGGCACTAAGACGCATTGACTGAATACGTTCAAATTTTAACAGGATAGCAAAAGCCATTTGTCACATAATAGCTCTGTCAGATGCGAGCTAGAATCAGCCAAAATCCAAAAACACCTCCTATGCCATTTTGTACATATGTATTTGCCCTACTTATTTCATATGATACTTTTGCTAAAACTTTGGTTAGATTCATAGTGCTTAGAATTCTGAACCAGTCGTTCAATATCAAAACGATGTATCGATGATTTGTAGGGAATTTATATATCTCTAAAATAGTATCCTTTGGGTTAAATGCGATGAGCGTTTTGTTAGCTGTGACGCGTAAAAGCCTAGAAATCCACTATGTCAGAAAATATAATCCGAAATTGTAACTTTAATAACAGTTCTATTATGTAAATATTACTATTCAGCGAAGTACAAAGAAGGCAGTTTTCGATAGGCATCATTACTTTATTTACCAGGTATGTAATTATGAAAACCTAATTTTTTGTACAGCAAAAATCATATTTATTGTAATGATATGATACAAAGAAACTTATTGAAAGTATTGTCAGTCGCTAACCACTACACTTCTGTATCTTTCTGGCAATTTGTGGATTCCGTGCTCAAAAACTGTTTGTCCCTTGAGCAAAATCAATTATTGAGCCATTCTTCGAAATTGGCAAAGTGCTGGTCAGCCACGTCAAGTTTCAGTTATCTAAACAAGTGATAATCGGAAGGCGTAATGTATATGGAGTACAGTCGTAAGAAAAGGACTTTCCATTTTACCGTTTCTGGGTATGTTTTAAAGGATCCCGCAAAATGTGACCTAAAAATGTCGTTGAATTTTCACAGCTTAAATTCAAAAAGCACCCAATATCTTATGTTCGGATCAATATCATTGCGTTAAAAAAAATGATGAGAAATAGTTTGGTCAGGAAACCACCCCTGGCTTAATTGCTTAGATAGAGTATGTTCACCATACACTTCCACCCCAATTTCATGATTTACGGTTGCTTTATTTTTTCTCAATAAATTGCTGTCCGTGAATCATAATTTTTTATTATTTTTATATCTACTTAACTAAGGCTACTGAATAAAACTTGTGTTATTGTCAGTGGGAAATCTTTCTCGAATATCCACACAATGACGAAACACCGCTGACATGATATGTCGGTAACTGCATCGACATCAATCGCCACCTAAGAGCAAATTTCGGTTTCAGTAAGAGTAATATTATGCTTAAATTTTTTTCATACGACATTTGATTCCAGAGATATCAAGAAATCGTGGGTGCGTATATAGCCCTAACTCGCGCTGTATAATATAACATAATATTCTAATTCCTACTACTTTGGGCCAAACAAAACAAAAAACTTATATCCATAAAACGATTTAAAACCAATCTAAAACATTTCCAATTATTTTTGTTCAAATATTGATATACCTAAATAAATAAATTTGAAGTACATTAACCACTTTCCAAAAATACCTGCTAATATAATTTTCCTAAACGTGTTTATTTATAAAAGTCTGGCAATTCAAAGTTCGGCATTTGGCTAATTCTCTTGTACTGATGAGGTATTTATATATTAATTGGCAATAATTTCGCAAATTCGACTGTAAATAATCTCCATTCCTGAAAGTACCTCGAAAGCAGATTTGACCGGAGCGTTCGGATGTTCGGCTCAATCATGTTCACCATCATGAACGTGAGTACAAAAGAGAGACAGAGATATAAAGAGTGAAAGAAGAAGTCTTCTAAACCGTTTTCACGTGTAATTTATTGCTGCTCTAATTGTCTGTTTGCCTGTAATTACCCACTTTCAGATCGGATACTTGCCAATTGTGATCTATGTTCCAGCCCTGGCCTTCAATCAAGGTGATTATTAGTACTTTAGTCTTTTTAACCCTGGCCAGGCCAATTGCTGATACCAAGAGATTGAATTTGGTTTAGGAATTCGATATTTTTTTTAAAATTTTTTTGGATGGAAAGAAAAATTTAATGTAGTTTTTTTTACTGGAAGTATAAGATGTCTAATTAAAAAGTTTTTATGAAATAAATAATTTGAATTTCAGATAATTTTAATATAATCCTTAGTTTTTGTTATATAATATTAAAAACACAACTATATTTAAGTTTAAACTATATTAATTAAATTCTAGAGATAAAGTTTGACTACTTTGTTTAGTGTTGATCAAATTTTTAATTAATAAAAAAATTTCCTTTCAATTCCTTTAAGGAACAAAGGAGTCTTAACCTTAACCAACGGGTTAAGACTTTTTATGACTATTTGCTTTCAGTATATTGTTATTCAATGTATATAGTATGTGGGGAATGTCGGCTAAAATATACCGGTAAACTCAATAATGTTGCATAACGTTCGGTGGGTCACTCAAAATTTTTTTGAATATTGTTTTTCTTAATGTTATTTTCGATTTTATTTTAATTTAACATAAAAATGCATATACTAAAAACGATACACCCATGCATGTTAAGGGTGAGCCACCGAAAATAAAATTCTTTCCTACAATGTAATGTTTAAAGACTTACCGATCCGAAACGGTAAACACGATTTTATACAATTTTGTGGGTATTTGGAGATCGGTTTAAAGGTACAGTTATATTTATTACCCCATTTAATGGAAAGAGCGGTTAATTTTTCAAATAACTTTTACAGATACTGGTAATGGTGAGCTACAACTAATTTTTAATTATTTTTTTTAAAGAACAACTATATCTAAGCCTGGCAAATGAATTATAGAAAAAAATACTTTTTAAACTAACGTCCTATAACCAAAAACGAGAAAATGTATTTTAAATCAGGATATAGTATATTCCGTTGCAAGTGGTAAAATAAAGTTTATTACTGCACGAATTTACCATGTATTTATATAAAAAGGTAAATGAGTGCTGTATTAAAATATTTCAAATGTGTATCAAACGCTATTTTGTGTAATTCTGAAAAAATATCGGTTAATCGATAATTAATCATAAAACCGTTCACAACGGTTTTTTTAAATAGTGCAACGAAAACTCACAACGACTTTTTCGTATTTAAATAATAAACTTGTTGTGACAATAATATGTAATTTCATTAAATTGGTGACAAGAAAGAGGTTTTTTTAAAATTGAGCAACAAAAATTTCTCAACGGATAATATTTTAATAATAATGTGTACAGATATGGTTATGACAACAATTTGTGATTTCTTTTCATTGCTTTTCATGCAAATTTTGAATTATTTCAGCACTCCATGCAAAATCGTAAAACATTACAAAACCATTTTGCGTGAAGAAAAGTCTACTTTTCGATACGGAATTGCGACCCACGGTGCCCTCGGGTTGACAAACTTTCTTCTTCGGTTGCTGAAAATAAACAATTTCAATACAATGTTGAAAATACATATTCCTCATTTTACATCCACCTTCTAATTTTTTTCAGCTGAAATCCCATTTCCAGGATCACATGAAGTTTAGATGTATTAAATGAGTATTCAATTAGTTGCAAATGTTCAATGAACACGATTTTACTCACCGTTTTTACAGACTTCGACTTCACATGAGTCTGAAATATATCCGCTTTTATTAGGATTCTAATGTAATTTTAAATCTATAATATACTGAATTTAGCACAATTTCTATAAAAAATTTAATCTTTTTCGAGCAAATATTGCACTTTTTTCGTTTTTCTCACAGAAAAACTGTCAAATATCTGGGTAACTTACGTATATATAGGGTTGAGTGGCATTAGTTTTACAGTAGTTTTGATTATAAAAATCAAAATTCAATCGTATTAATTACTATACAAATTAAAAACAGAACTATGTTAAAGTAAAATCTAAATTGAATAGTTTTAATTTTAAGAGTCAAGTATTATTTAATTTCCCAAAAACCAAATTAATAAAGCACAAATATTGATGAACAAATCAAAATAACAAAATAAATGTATAATCGATATATACATTGGTCAGACAAGGGTTACGGATTTCAATCCCCTCGTCTTCTTCTTCCACTTGACCTGACCTAGCCTGATCCCTTTGTCTATTTGCCTGTCTATCTGTCTGTCTGTCTGTCTTCCAGTGACCGGTGTTAATGTCCACGTCATCACGCCAATCGTCTGCATCGTCTGCATTTTCTACACTTGTGTGGTGAGTCTCTTCTGCTTCTGGACTTTAGAGTTTGAATTTCGAAGCTATGTGGGATTGGGAATCTGATTATTTGCACTGGTTTCGATCTGTTGACAGGGCGGATTGAAGGCTGTGGTCTGGACGGACGTTGTCCAAACATTCTCCATGTTCGGCGCCCTCATCCTCGTCGCAATCAAAGGCACGATGCACGTCAGTGGACCAAAGGAGATTTTCAGAGATGCTCTGAATACGGACCGGATAGAACCTCCCATGTGAGTTAGTGTTTGTATTAAATCGAAGGGTGTTTATCAACTTAATTTATTCCAATTTGTTTAGAATCATTTAGTTATCTTATACCATTTTATTGAACTTCATTGGAGCAATTACGCATATTTAACTAAATAATTTTACTATTTATATGTATATTTTACAGTTCAATTCAATTATAGAATAATATGTTATTGAATTTTATAATTACTTTTTAAACGTTCATAATTCATTTTAAACAAATTTAATTTAATATTTTTCAAATTGACTGTCAAGAATAAGAATTTCTGAAAGTAGTAAAATTAATTTATATTTGAAATGCCTTTTTTTTGTAAAAGTCTACATTGAATTTGAATATTTAAGTGAACTTAACACCTGATGAAGTCAAATTTTCATATTTTTAATAGATTTAATTAAAAATATTTTTAGAGTTTATGTTGGTTTAACGGTGATCTTTAGTTGTACATGTGTTGATATGTAAATGTTATTATTTTTTATAATTGCCTGAAAAACGGCAAAATGACGCGAAACGTCGATTAAAAATCGATGTTAACATTTATTATATAGTTAACTCCTAAAATCGCAAGAGTACTTTTAGGTACATAATTTTTGAGAAATAATATGGTATATAATAGAACTATGACTTTTTTAACACATTTAAAATGAAATATATTAGCGTAGCTACCTGTTAATCATACACAATTTGATTTTCAAAAATATTTTTAAAATTGTTCAATATGTTGGGATTTAAATGGTGAATTCGATGAAAAATCAACAACATAATTTTTAAAACAGGTTTTTTTAAAAATAATTTTAAAAAAATATAAACAATTAAAATTTAATGCTAAAAAAAAGTAATTCATAACTCCTATTTATACTTTATATCTTTTACCGATACTCAAAAAAGCCTAATTCAAATATGTTGAGTGTAAATTTTGTGGTGAAGGCGTCTGGTTGGGAAAATTTTATGTCCGTCAGCTCTGATCGTGCCCACTTATTTTGAGAAGTTGTAATATCTACAATTATATATATATTATATATATACATTTTTTAATTTTTTCTTCGAATTCGATCTTATGCAAATTATCGATGTCTATGGTAATTTCAAACAAAACCACTCTCAGTCACAGTTTTACATAATCTGATTAATTAAAACTGAAATAAACGATAATGACAATAGTTCAATGGTGATGATCAATAATAGATGGACCGACCACATGATGTTGCACATCAATGACATAAGTAATACTTGACAGATAAAATATATTGAATGATCAAAAAAACAAAACAAAAATAATGATTTAATGAATGTGGGCTCAGTTAAGAATAAATGATTGTAGAAAACAAAACATATTTAATTTCAAAAACGGACATTTTTTACCGCATTTGTCGAATACAGTAAACAATCGTAAAAAGATGAATATTTTTGTGGACAAACACTTCAACTTTTACATTTTTTAATAACATTTAATATTGTTATCAACTTAGCTGCTTTTTCCTATTTTCTATAAACAGTTGTTGATTTTTAAACGACTATTTAATAACAATTTTTATTTTAAATTCAGATTCGACATAAATCCCACAATTCGACATTCCTTTTGGTCCCAGCTGGTTGGAGGGTTATTCTACTGGCTGCAGACCAACGCTGTGAGTCAGAACATGATCCAGAGATACCTGTCATTACCCACTTTGAGAGACGGTCGAAAAGCTTTATGGATTTTCATCGCTGGAGTCTGTATTCTGATGTGTTTATGCTCCTACAATGGGCTTTTAATCTACTCCACCTACAAGAATTGTGATCCATTGACAACAAAATTAGCAAAGGCGAGAGATCAGTTGCTTCCCCTCTTCGTAATGGAGACTTTAGGAGATCTTCCTGGACTCTCTGGTATCTTTATTGCTGGAGTCTTTAGTGCTGCTCTCAGCTCATTATCAACCTGCCTCAACTCCATGTCCGCTGTGGTTCTGGAAGACTTTGTGAAGCCGTTTACGAAACAACCTTTGTCCCAGGCAGCTACCAACGTTATAATGAGATCTGTCGTCGTTGGTGTTGGCATTCTCTGCGTAGGATTAGTTTTTGTTGTAGAAAAAATGGGAACTGTTCTCCAATTGACAATGAGTCTAGAAGCCATTACAAATGGGCCTCTTCTCGGCATTTTCACAATCGGAATTCTGATGCCATTCGTCAAAGCAAAGGTATGTTATTATTTCTTTAATTGCTACGAGTTGTCTCTTTTTGGAAAATTGAAAAATATTAAGAATTCAAAAACCCCCATTTTGAAATAGGTTTATTTCCTTGTTATCAAATTAATACTACCTAATTAAAGAATTGTAGTTCAATGTAACAATTAAATGTAAATTTATAACTTTAAATTGAATCTTTATTCTTATATCCGATTTTGATATAATAATGTTTATTAAACAAATTAATTACACAATAGAAAATACACTAAAACTTAAATGCTAACTTTAGTCGAGAATAATATTTCAGGTCTTTACAGTCTGAAGTGTGGAACTAAAGTCATCGAATGAATTTCAAATTCTTTACCTAAATCCTATCTTTGAATGTGGTTGTGTTTCTAAACCTATTTCCTTTCACATAAATTTTCGAGGTTGATAACAAATCGTTATTTCTATTACTGAAATTTAAACATTTTTATAAAAAATAATTGTTTTCTTTCTAAACAATCAAAACTCTAAAACAATTAAATAACATTATAATACCCTTAAAAATATATTTGTTTTTTAAAGTTTGTAGTTGTTCTCTTATAATATATAAGGTCAATTGAAAAGACCCCGGCCCTCCAAAGTAAAACACATTTTTTTAGAAAAAATTGATTTTATTTGTTTAGAGCATCCTTATAAACCCTTACTTTTAAATTTTTTGCCAGATCGGACTGGTAGTTTAGTGAGCGTCTCAAAAACATTTTGAAAAATGAAGAAAAGACAATGTCGTTTTGTGATTCGATTCTTGGTTTGGGGGGGAAATCACTACGAGAAATCAATGATACTATAGATATTGCTCAAGTTCTCTGGTTCTATTGTAGTTCCACCACTGCTTTTGTTAAACCATGTCCAAGTACGCTTAAAAATTGATCCCATGGAGGGCAAAGTGAAAAAACACAGACCTTCGAATAAGTTTACCCCAAATTCAAAGTGTTCGAAATATCTGAGATAATAGAGATCTAACACTGCACAGATTTTATCTTTGTTTAGTATTGAGAATGAGATATTTATTCGCGCGAAGCCAGCCGCGATTGTTCATTCTTCGATTCCCACCTCTTCCGTTGTGAAAGCCTAAATGGTAGAATAGACTACGAAATGATGATCCAACTTCTACATTTTCTTTCACCAAAAATCATATTTCACATAATTATCGATTTATTTTTGATATTTAATATTATTTATTTACTTGATTTGTTCTAAAAGATTCAACTAATTCCATATTAAAGAAAAATTAATCCCATAATCCAAAAAACTTAAACTTAAATAAGTTAAAATGCGTTTAATGAATTGTTTGAATTACTTCAGTTTTAGTAAATTTACAAAATAAAATCAAATTATGAAGAACCGCCATTAAATTTATAAATATTTTGGCAAATACACTCGACTCTCGATAATTCGAACCTCCTAGGAACCCTTAAAATATTTCGAATTATCAAGATGTTTCAATGCTGCTGCTGAGACTGCTTAGTAACTTTTCCAAAGAGAAAAGATATCTGAAATGCTGCAGCAACAAATTTGCAAATTCGAATTGGCATGTGTTTTATGCCGATAAGTTCAAAGTTGGTGAATAGAGTTTTCTTCGTTCGAATTACGAAAAGCACTAGTTTGTATGTATTTAATTCGATACATCAAGAAATTTTGTAGGGACCTCGCGAAAGGTCTTAATTATTGGTAGGTTCGATTTATTGAAGGTTTGAATTATTGAGAATCTACTGTGTATCAGAGCTCAGCACGTTGTTCAAAATGAAGCATACAAGAAAATTTATTAAATTTCTCAAAGTACATTGCGAAACAAAAGACCTTCTTAAAAAGCTTCGTGTCAAAAATCTATTGCCCCTGATTTGGTTGAGAGCAACGTACAACAGCAAAGCGAAGAAGTAAAATGGGCAAAAGAAAACATATGTGCTTTTGGCCTATTCAAAATTTAAACTGTTTTGAGCGATTAACATTACCCACAACAATTGAAATAGGAATGATTTTTGTACAGTCAAGTGCAATAAACCCGAAATTCGAATTTTCGTCCT
This sequence comes from Clogmia albipunctata, assembly GCA_001014945.1. Lineage (NCBI taxonomy): Eukaryota > Metazoa > Arthropoda > Insecta > Diptera > Psychodidae > Clogmia > Clogmia albipunctata. The sequence continues at coordinate 10,684 of JXOV01002267.1, forward strand.
AAGCAAGGTAAACCAAAACAGAGGCGCCAAAATTGCACTGCAATATAATTTTATGGAGGGACGAACATTGCCTGTGATTCGTTTTCCTTTTGGAGACATTCTCAAAAGGCAATCGTTTCTTTTTGCAGACCTCTGCTTTGTATATATTTTATCGTATATTTTTTTATTGGAGAGATGTCCTGAAACAAATATTTTTCTGGATTACTACATTATATATTGATATTCTCGTTGTTTTTGCTGAAGGAATTAAATTATTTTCTAAAAATTAAAAGCAAGTAAATTGAAAAAATATACTTAAACTCTGCTCTGAACTATTCTTTAAAAGTATAAAATTTTAAATATTAGTAAAAAAGTGTTTCAAATGTGGTATTTGGTCGATTTAACTGTCTGAAAAAATGATGGTATAGCATTCATTTCTTAAAATTGTTATAAAATTTAATTCCACTTATTATATTTAAAGAAATAAATAAAATTAATTAAATGATCTGAATACCGTACAATATCTAACCAAAATCATCTCCAAATCATGAATAAGTTTAAAAAATTTTTGCACTTATTTAGATAACTTAAATGAATCTAAACCGCATTTTTCCACTCGTTGCAGAGCGCTCTGACCGGGGGGATTGTGGGTGTGGTGGTGATGAGCTGGATCAGTCTGCAGAACCAGTGGGCAATGGCGAGTGGAGCGATGAAGCTCGTGTCCAAAGAGACTTCCGTTGAGCACTGTGACTACACTTTCGTCGCCGCGAATTCCTCGGTTATCAATCCGACGCAGATGGTGCCCGTGGACAACAGCGACATCAATCCCCTGTTCAGAGTCTCCTACATGTGGTACACGTGTCTCGGAGCCCTCACCACCATCAGCTCATCCCTCCTCATGACTCTCATTCTCGGCAGAAATAACACTGATTTCGTCGACCATTCGCTCATCTCGCCGATTATTCGCAAATTCTACACCGACAAAGGCGGCTCAGAGGTGGATGGAATAAAGTTAGAGAAATACACAGCGTCGAAAAGGGACCAGCAGTCATGATGATGCAGATATAAGGAAAGATAATATAAATTTTACACCTTTTGTTTAAAAGTTAGGCGTTTATTATTAATTTATTATAATAAAAAAAATTCAGAATGTCGTAAAACCTTATATTTTTATTATTATTTGATATTAAACAAAGAATTACACATCTAGATTTAATTTTATTTTAAATCCGAATATATGGCATGTCTTATAATATCCCAAGTTTTCAATTATTAGTAGCTAGAATGAAAAATAGTTGTTTTCATTAAAAGTTCCAGTTCTCACATTTTTACATCGCTACTGCTTTTTTACTTGATATCAAAAACGAATTTGGTTTTTGTAGGATTATTTAATGAATCAAACATTTATGTTAAATGCAAAGGGTGAACTTTTATAATAGTTCGTAAGGTATTTATATGACATTTCCTTGAAATAATAATATTAAAAATATCAAGTATAGGAAACTGATTCATTCCAATGAAGCGATGATTCAATGCTGGATTCCGACAAATGAATCATACAAGAGTTAACGTGAATAATTTGATTTCATTTGGGTATGAAACTCGAGTGCAAAACTGAATATCCTATTTCGGATTGTAATGTACTAATGGGTTCGAAAATTCCCTGAAGCTTTGTAGATCCAAATGTTACATGCATAAATTTCAAGTCAAATAGTTTTGTCGAGACAATTGTTACATGTAATCTTTTATTGAGTTTAAAAGAAATGATAACTGGTTGTTATTGTTTTGTGGTACAGTTTTAGTTGTTGATTGTAAAATGGTTTGAACTAGTTCTATGAGTGCACGTATTCATCAAAGTAAAACTTAAAAATCGAAGGCTTAAAAACTTTAGTTAAAGAATTTTATTTGATTTTTTAACCATATGTACAGTGGAATCCCGCTTATACGAGGTAATTGTGGTAAGACGCACCTCTTATAATCGAAAACTAGGTTAATATGGAATTTAATATATTTAAAACTAAGTAATTGACGACAACTACAAAATTAAATTATTAATAATGCACATAATTTGAATAGAAATCACTGTTAATGTTTATATTAGTAATTGAAGAGCTGAGACAAGTTCATGCATGTACGGAAATGGGTTTATCCTTATTATACTAGCCTACCTACAAATAAAATATAGTTTCTATAGTTAAAGTTACAAAGAAGGCGTTTAAAAATTACAAGCTACAATTTTTATTCGGTCAAAAAATTGAAAAAATAAAACACACCATCTCTTTACTATATTCAATTTAACAATTAATATACACAAATATTTGTAAGATATAATCAATTGTGGATCTACTGTGATTTTAGAAATCAAAGTTTAATTAAATCCACAAAAATAAAAAGAACAGAGGAACAGCGATTATTGCGATCGTGGAAAAAGGTTCGATCACGTTGGTCGTTGAGGTCTAAAATGTTTCTTCCAGATGCTTCATCTCTTTGCGTGCGATCATCTCTAGATCCATTAACAAACAGTCCTTCTCAAGTGGTGTATACGAACCCTGGGAAAGGCTTAAATGAAAGTCACTCCTTTGGTCTGGATAAAAGACTTCTGTTACGAATAGAAAAGCTTACGATTCAAATATTTTGATTATGTTAGATGGTTAATTAACACTTATGTTTTAAATAGAATTCAATTAAACGTTAGTCTTTGTTGTTATATGGTATTTATGGGCTTCTACTATATATTAATTTAAATTATTTAATTAAACTAATAAACCATATGTACAGAGTTGATCAACATCACTCAAAAATGATTATTACTCTAACTAGGGAACCTTGGTTCATTAGAATTCACCAACTTCTGAAAGAGCTTGGAATCAACACGATCCTTGACCTTGAGTGGTCATGAGCTATACTACTCAAAAATTGAAACCAGTTATAATCCGCAGGTAGTTGCCATCCTAATTGGCGTAGGTAGCGGGCGCCTTAAACGAGTGACAGGATTACACGAAGAGCTGCGTGTCAACGATTCACTATAACAAGTCTTATTGTTACCCTCTCTTATCACTGTAAAGAAACCTTTCACTCCAATCCCAACCCCTGTGATATCTAAAGAATTGTGACGATCCGAGTACTCCCAAATATAATAATAAAAAAATAACCCTTTAAAGAAAGGACTTCAGTTTAGTTGGGATTTAAACAAAAGTAGGTTATTATTCAAATATAAAGAAAATATTTGAGGATATGGTGTTTGATTCTTCTTTAATTCAGTTAAAGAGAGGTCAATGTGAGAATTGCAATTATCCAATCGACTTTTGTTCACAGAATCCAATGGGATTGGATAATAGGCCGAAGCGAGTAACTAGGGGAACACTTTTGAATTAACCCAATTTACGTTAATAATAATTCACGATTATGTGTGTTTTAGACTTTTTGTTATTTAAATCGGCGACCAGATGAGCGGCAGCCGTCCCAACGTGAACAAGTTTTCACTTTTCCCACTCGTGTGTGTCTTTTTGTGGTTTTCGTGCGTTAGTAATACAGTTTTTTGTGCTTTTTTTCCATTTCTCCCTCCGCTCAATTGTGTAAATAGTTTCAAGTGCAAGATTTATCTTGATTTAGTGCCCTAAAATAGAATTAAAGGGAACTGGTGGTTGTGAAAATGATGGACGTCGAGGATGTGATTCTGCAGACGCAGACGTTTTCGTGGCCCGACTACCTCATGTTCGTCGTGATGCTGTTGATCTGCATTTTAATCGGAGTATATTTCGGATTCGTCCGGGAGATCAAAACAGAAGCCGAGTATCTGATGGGCGGAAGAACCATGAATGTTATCCCAATCTCCCTTTCCCTGATTGCCAGGTAAAAAATGAATGCCTCCAAGCATTACTTATTTTATTTGTTTTGTTGTTCTATTTAATTAGTAGACTTTGAAGTAAACTTTGTATATTATAGAATGAATTAAATTGTAATGTATACCTAAATATTATTTAGTCTTGTACTGTTAGTTTTTTGTGCTTAGTGGGATCTGTATATACTCTGTAGAGCTTGTTTCTTTCGTCAATAGCGTTTTTGCACGCGTCGTCGAACCCATCGTTTCTTGCTTTTTTTTCTTTCTTCCATTTTGCACAAGGCATGGTTTTTTTTATCAATTGAGACATATTCTATTTAGTTTTAATTTTTATCCGGGGATGCCCAAGTCCGTTTATGTTTTATCTTGTGAGGAAGACATGTTACTGATAAAGTCATTTTTTACTGGCAGCAAGATCAATCCTTCTCGTTCCATTGTCGTTATAGATGTCTTTTCTTCCACTTTTCGTTATGATTTAATGTCATGGCCAGGTGCTGTGTCATATAGCTGCTCCACTTTTCCGTAGAAAATACATTTGTAATGGTCAGTTTGATCTTCAGTGGGTCCGTGAAATATTCTATCACTGATTGCTGTAAATCCAAGTACACAATGCTCTAGTTCTTCATTTACCAGAAATGCTGGGCCAGATTCATATTCCTGGTTCTGTCTGCCTCTAGACAGGACGATAAAATATTTCTCCTTACTTATGTCATTGCCACGCCATTTTGTCTCTTGTATGGAAAGGATTTTTTTTATTTTACACCATCCATCACATTCAGAAAATTATGTTTCTGTGCTCTAGGGCTGTCCATTGATCTAAGATTCCATGTTTCGATATCATAGTCCATCAATCCATGTAAATGTAATCCATACGAAATGCGGAATTAATTAAGTTAATCGCCAATGGCTTGTTGTCTTCCAACTAATCTTCATCTGGACTGGGCTCTGAATTCAGCTTCATTTCCGGGATCACTCTGCTGGGGCTGCCCACCGAGGTCTACTCCTATGGAATCCAGTACGTGTACGTGATGTTGGGCGTCATCTCTATGGGCTTCGTCATGAGCTACATCTACCTGCCAGTCTTCCACAACTTACCCATCACTTCTACTTATGAGGTAACCGTGGAGAGTCATCAGTACGAGCCTCGCAAAATGCCGTCTCTTGAATTGCCAAACTTAAGACTCCTTTCATTTTAAAAGCTTTCACTCACTAACTTGCTTTCATTTGTCAAATTGAAAACCGGTTTTGTCATTCCACTTGCTTTTAAAAGAAAATAAATGGGAGAGTAAAAACTAAAAACCTCAACCTATTGACAATTACTTTAAAATAAATCGGATCTAGAGGTATATAGTAAAGATTTTTATGTACTTTTGGTGCTTAATATTGATATTATGACACTCAATTTTGCTTTGTCAAAGTCATTATTATAGCACAAGAAAAAAAATTCTTTAAAGCACGTGTGCTTTTCCTTTTACTATTAAAGTGTGACCTCAGTGAAAAAACCCATCAATTTATATGTATGACACTTTCGTTGAGCGTGGTTTGACTGTAATTTGTTAGTGTAAAATAAAACAAGCCATCTATCGGAGAACTTATGAACTGCATTTTCTTGTGGATTATCAAAGAGAGCGAAACATGTATTTGTACAGAAATTCGAAGAATTTTTATGTTTTTGAGTTAATTTGTTAAAAAATACATAAAATTTTGTATAAAGCGCGGTTGATAAGCATTATTAAACACTCGGGCCTTCTTTAAGGCTCTCTTCTTCTTCTCTTGTACTGATGAGGTATTTAATTCGACTGTAAATAATCTCTGTTCCTGAAAGTACCTCGAAAGCAGGTTTGACCGGAGCGTTCGGATGTTCGGCGCAGTCATGTTCACCATCATGAACGTGAGTACAAAAGAGAGTGAAAGAAGAAATCAACTGAAACAGGGATAAGCAACACGCGGCCCGATGAACATTTATAAAATGAGAGTTTCACGAAAAATCATACCATAATTTCTTATTGAAAACTGTAAGTAAATTCGTTTTACTGTTTTTTTTGTATGTTTTTATTTTACATTAAAATTTGATGTTATGTTTGTATAAATGTTTATTTTTTATGTGCCCGCCAATAATATTTAGAATTACAATTACTCCTGCAGATTAATAAATGTTGCTCACCCCTGGTTTAAGCCATTTTCACGTGTAAGTCGTTGCTGATCTAATTGTCCGTTTGCTTATTATTACCCACTTTCAGATCGGATTCTTGCCAATTGTGATCTATGTTCCAGCCCTGGCCTTCAATCAAGGTGATTATTAGTATTTTACTCTGTTTAACCCTAGCCACGCCATTAGGTGACTAGAATTCGAATGGTTTTGGAATTCAATATTTTATTTTTCAAAAATCAGTATTTATGGATTGAAAGTAAACTTTTTGGTGTATATTTTGCTGAAAATATAAGTAAATAGTGAATAGGAAATACATATTTGGAATATCACCAATGTTACAGAATTGGTTAAATGTTAGAAATGAATATTAATAATTTTTTACGAAAATTTTTAATAATTTTATTATAATAATATGTACAAAATGACATAGGGGGCGTTTTTATATTTTATTGGTATTTAGCTCAGATCTAACAAAGATATTATATGAACTTAATGGTTTTCGGTAACCCGTTATCGACATTGATATGAGTGTGATTTAATGTCGAATAGTTTTGAACCTAACGGCTCGTACTTTATACTCATTTTATTTTTGAAAAATGACATATTTTCAACTCTAGTAGTAAAAAAACTTTTTACACATTCAATCAAATGATTCAGAAGGATTTTAATATATTTAAATATGTTATAATCCAACTTAAAATGTATAAAATGATTATATTACTAAATTATGGATTAATGTATTATGTGACACCATGTATAATATTTGCAAATAAATAATTAAATAAAACAATTTCAAAATAAATGTATAATAAATAAATCTATTGGCTAGGCTAGGGTTTCAAGTTTTCATACAGTGGTATTCTTCTTCCACTTGACCTAACTTCACTTTTATCTATTTGACTGCCTAGCCTATATGTCTGTCTGTCTTCCAGTGACCGGTGTTAATGTCCACGTCATCACGCCAATCGTCTGCATCGTCTGCATTTTCTACACTTGTGTGGTGAGTCACTTCTCCTGCCGGGTTTTAGAGATTGAATTTCGAACCATGGTATGAAGATCAGAGGAGTTAATTGGGAATAAGATTGGACTCCAGCAAGTATTGAGCGTTGGTTGTGGACTGATACTTGAAAGGTGCGTTGCCGAAGGTAGTTACTTAAGAGTTTACAGAAGAAGCTTAGGAGATGTCATTAACATTTAGTAAGTAGACCGTCGTGGCGAATCCGATTAAAGCTTGTGTAACATCATGAAATACTACAGTGCTATGGTGTTTGTACTCGAAACTTTAACATATTGCTAAAACAACTCTAAGGATTTGTTTCGTCGTGTTTGTTGGTGTTCTAGGTTCAAATCCATGGCGGTAATTTTGACCTCTTAGATGAGAGCTCTCTCAAATTCCTTTTACATTATGGGAGATTCAGGTTTAATTGGGTCTTGCTCTTTTTGGGGATCCTGATAACTCGTACCAGCTTCCACTGCGATAAGTAAGCACCAGTCTTGAGTATGGCACTGTAAAATATATTGACAAGTCTAATAGGGCAACTCAGGTAGCATTTGATCAGTTTTGGATATTTGATCATGTTCACGTAGACCAGTAGAAAAGATTTTATATTCTTCCACTTGTAGTTAGGATTGTAATTGTTCTTGTGAAATCGAATTTCGTTTAGGGAATAGAAGACACTGTATTCCAGGGCTTGAAGACCTGTTCTTGTGTTTAGCAAAATGCTATGATTCTTGAGTATTTAATTTGGCTGAAGTTCCATTTTTCGTTCCAAAAGGTGACATCTGGCACAACAGACGATTCTTGGCTTTGACCGTGTCCCATAAATTGTGTTAGGATAGTGATATTGTTTCTGTTTCTGTTGTACCATAATCGTCGAAGGCTTCTTTTTTCCTTCAGGAGTGCAGTGATTGATTTGTTTGTACCATCTATGGGGGTAGAAGATTTTTGCTTGAAGTAAAGTGAAGACCTTTTATATAACGAATGTTCAATTGATCAACAGCCAAATCTATACCTGAAGGGGTCGTCAGCTGTTTGATAACAGGTTCTTCTTCAAGCAGGATGGAACGATATTTTTCGAGCTTGTAGAACGAGTTTAGGTGTTTTTGGGACTTGTTTTGTTCACTAACTCTACTAAGATGGCAGATTGTTCTAAAAAGAGATCAAAGCACGACCTCACCAAAAACGATCTCGTCTGATATCTTTTGGTTAAGAAAACATTCACAATATCTGAAATTTTATTGGGGTCACTAGGCCAATAGGTGGGTTTTGTTTGAATGAATCTTGGTATTTGATTTGTTGATAGCTTCATATAGATCCCTGGCTTTTTTGTTAATAAGTGTAGACCCTAAAAGGTGTTTTAGAGTTGAAATCACCGCCACAAACGAATTTATTTCCGAACAAACTAAAGAAGTTTTCAAAGTCATCTTCAACGATGGGGATTTTCGAGGTCAATAATTGGCACTGACGTTAAATCCTCCCAAATCATACTCTGTAAAGATTGTCGTATTCTGAATGTTAACAAAAGGTTGGTTGTAAATATAATGAAGGCTAATGCATTTCACCTAAGGGATCGTCTACCCTGCATAGGCCTTGTCATCAAGTTGTTTATGGAATCCGTCAAGATCTCCATTTTCCATCCTACACATCACGTACTTTGCAAAATCGTTGGTTTGTTGTGGGGGTTTCCACGAAAAATTTTATATCTATACACGAATTTTACGTTGTAAATGGCATTTTAATCTTGATTCACTAGATCCAGTTCTATTTTGAAAATTGTATGTGGAACTTTGATGTTGTTAGTTATCTTTAGAATTGATTTCACTTCGAGATCTTCCTTAACAATAGTTTTATAAAAATTCAGGTTCCAGTCCTCTAATAAAAACAAATTGCCCTCGTTAACTTCCAATATCACTATCACTATAGGCTTATGAACCGTTCCGGCCGTTTACCTGTGCAATCATATTTCTGCATATTTGACGGTTGATAACCACTTCCTACCGGTCGCTAAGTCCTAATAGTCGATATGCTGTTTGTTTATTGTTGCCTCGTATTGAATCTGTGGCCGGTCTAATGGTCTCTTCCTGCTAATCGCGCTGCCATAGCTATTTTTGAGAATCTGTCGCATCCATCCTGGAAACATCGCAGCTTGCCTAGCTCTATAAACATCAATATGCCATCGTCCCGACACAATTCATACACTTCCTCGTTGTGGTATATGTATTTGAGAAAATATTTTCCAGAATTTCCAGATATTTTGTTATTGAGTTTTATGTTTAAGATCAGAAGGAATTGGAATTCTCATATAGATTGGAGGAAACTTTTGGCTTCTCTCCTTTGCTAGGATATTTTCTGTATTAATACTAATTGATTCAGATATATTGTTTTAATTAAAAATTTTGGCTGGTACTGTATCTATTTCGTGAGGTGTAAATCGATTGCTTAGTCAAGTGAGTGCCTTAAAGAAGACCAGAGTGTTTAATAAAGTCATACTTATCGACCTTGGTGCATAAATAACTATTATCTACTTATTGTTATTATTTGACCAAGTTTTTGGAATTAAATTAGTGTTTTTAGAATTCTGATAACGTTAAGGAGAAGCAAAAATATACATTGATGGTAACTAGATGGCAGGTGGACTAATTGTGTTGGAAATCGTTCAGCCTTTTAGTATGAAACAATAATTGTGGATGGTGGTCTGTACAAGATTTTATGGGCGCGGTTTAATTATCGGGAGACTATTATAATGGTGAGGTTATGAGTAGTAAAGTCTTTGTTGGCGTGTCTCGAATGTTGATCTTTGTTCTCGTAGTCAGGAGTTTGATCTAGAATTTTCTAACCTGTGCACCTGGCAGTATCAGTTTCATGGAATCTTGTTTGGGTTTGAGGAAATTTGACAGTCTCCATCACTGAAAGGCTTCTTTTCATCGGCACTTCCTGAAAGATTCGATCTGTACTCTGGGGGGTGTTCAACTATCATGTGTTATCTTGATCGCAAATTAAATACTCAAAAAGTTACCATTTGTCCGGCTAAATTTTTCATGTCTTAACGCCAAAACGATTACTAAAAGATTATAAGATGTGGGTTTGGGGATCTAATTTATTTGATTATTTGCACTGGCTTCGATCTGTTGACAGGGCGGATTGAAGGCTGTGGTCTGGACGGACGTTGTCCAAACATTCTCCATGTTCGGCGCACTCATCCTCGTCGCAATCAAAGGCACGATGCATGTCAGTGGACCAAAGGAGATTTTCAGAGATGCTCTGAATACGGACCGGATAGAACCTCCCATGTGAGTTGGTATTTAAATTCAATCATGGAGTGTTTATCAATTTAATTTATTTCAGTTTGATAACATATTCTAACTTTCTTATACCATTTAATTTGAATTCCTTTAAATGATTTCCTAATTAAGTATGTTTAACTTAATAGTTTAAAAAGTCAAATAATTTTAAATAGATTTTATGAAAGATCAAATGCGTTTATACCTTCAATTTTAAAAATAATAATTAAATTCCTAATTTACTTTTTGACGCTCATAACTGATTTAAAAATATCCAATATATTGTTTAAAAAACAAAACTAAATATAATTAATAAAAGTTTATTATTATAATAATATAATTATTGCACATTTTAAATCTCTGTTTGATTCTTTTTTATCTTTAAATTTGAATATCATGTATAAAACTCTGTTCATTATATCCAATCTTCAGAAAAATTTTAATTTCATACTAAATGAACGACGTTTTTTTAATTAAGGTGTAAATACGTTTTCTGAAGAAATGTGCTTCACTTATTCAAAGGAACTGCCCTTATAGAATTTGCAACACTGACTTTGGAACTTTAGTTAGTGTTGCAAATTCTATGAGGCCAGTTCCTTTGAATAAGTGAAACACATTTCTTCAGAAAACGTATTTACACCTTTATTAAAAACAAACGCGAAAGTATCTCAACACAGAAAAAGTCATTATTTGTTGTTGTAATAAACCGACATAGCTACTTTAGGCTTGATATGGCAATGATGACGTCATAATCGGCAAGTTACATTTTGTTTTGGTTTGTGTGAATAAAGAAAATTAATTTAAATTGAGTGAGAAAAGACTTAAAGTTATAAAGTTGTTTTTTTGCCAAAATGTGGAAATAATCGCAAAAGTTAGTTTCTTTCTTTTTCCATTAAAAATATAGAAATTGTGTAAATTTTTTAAAGTTAACAGAAGCAATATGTGTGACCAATTTCAATCGGACTGACTCAAACGGACCCCACATTATCTCAAAAGAAAATCCGCTTGACCTCTTTGTTTATTAACCTTGTAAATACGAACATTTAAAATATATTTCTATTTTTTTAGGAATAATAAGGGTGCGCCATCGAGACGGGGGCCTAGGTCATTGCCCGTGCAATATATTGTGTTTGTGTGGGGCCCTTACATATATACATATAAGTGTAATGACCCGGGCGCCAATGCGGGTGGCGTATCCTTATTTTAATAAGTTTAATTCATCTATGTATTTACAAGCAGTCTATACATCTTTAGATTACATTTTTTTAGACTAATTTATTTGAAATTATGCAGATTCGACATGAACCCTACAATTCGACACTCCTTTTGGTCTCAACTGGTTGGAGGAATATTTTACTGGCTGCAGACTGGCGCCTTGAGTCAGAACATAATCCAGAGATACCTCTGTTTACCCACTTTGAGAGACGGTCGAAAAGCTCTGTGTATTTTCGTCGTTGGAGTCTGCCTTCTTATGTGCCTATGCTCTTACAACGGGCTGCTAATTTACTCCACCTACAAGAATTGTGATCCATTGACGACAAAGTTAGCAAAGGTCAGAGATCAGTTGCTGCCCCTCTTCGTGATGGAGACTTTAGGAGACCTACCTGGACTTTCTGGTATCTTCATTGCTGGAGTCTTCAGTGCTGCTCTGAGCTCTTTATCAACCTGCCTCAACTCCATGTCTGCTGTGGTTCTGGAAGATTTTGTGAAGCCGTTTACAAAGCAGCCCCTCTCTCAAGCAGCCACTAACGTTATAATGAAATCTGTCGTCGTTGGGATTGGGATCCTCTGCGTAGGATTAGTTTTTGTTGTAGAAAAAATGGGAACTGTTCTTCAGTTGACAATGAGCTTAGAAGCCGTCACCAATGGACCCCTTCTCGGCATTTTCACAATCGGAATCTTGATGCCATTCGTCAAAGCAAAGGTATGTTGTTTCGATTAAAAGGGGTTTCTAAATTATCAAAAAATAAAAATGTTTTATATTCAAAAGCCCTTTTGGTTTATCAAATGAAGGAAATTGAATTTATTCTGGCATAAATATAATTCAGTTTTAGTAAAACTAATATTGCCTTAATAAAAGATAAGAAATTTAATTTATTATAATTTTTTAATTATTTTTTATTTCTTCGGTTTCAATTGAATTTGAATAAAATAATTCATATTTCAAACTTGCCTATGTGTCTATGATTCACTAGGTCCTTTGGTTTTAAAAGGCTTTTACAATATATTTTAATTTAAAATTTAGTATTCATACATTAGAACTAAATTCGGATATTTTTTTTTAAATATTTGTTAGGAAATACAATTAATAATAATCTTTAACATTCATCTTTGAAAAAACAATATTCAGTGGAACAAAAACGGTTTATACATTTTTGTTGTTTAATATTGACATTATGACACCGAATTTTGCTCTGTCAAAGTCGTTATTATAGAACTTTTTCTTACTTTTTCTTTAGTATTAAAGTGTGACCTCCGTAAAAAAATCCATTAAATTTATGTGATCGTCAGTTTTGAAGGGCGTGGCTTACCCGAAATTTGCTAGTATTACCGGTTTTTATTTGAATTTATTTGAAAAACCACTTATTGGGAACTTTTGAACTGCGCCTTACGACTATGAGTAAGAGAGAGATGCAAAATATTCGGCTGTGAGTAAGAGAGGGACGCAAAATATTTGATGACACAATTTTCTTTTATTTTTGTGTAAATTTATTTTAAAAATGTATAAATTTTTGTATAAAACAAACATTGTTCCGATTTGTTCTATGGTTTAGGGTTTATACGTTGCTTATTGGGTATGTCGGCTAATTTGTTAGATTGGTCGGTTTAGTTCGACGCATTTGAGAATTGAATTTTTATGGAGAATATTATGAAAACATGCAAAGTAATTGAGTTTTTTGGCAGGGACCGATCGTAAAAGAGGTTACAAATAATGTTTTTCAAGCAATATAATTTATGATCCACATCCTGTAAGATATTTGCTAGAATATACAGATGGGTTTGGAGATAACCGAATTTAGGAGGAGATCAGGAGAAAGAAAAAGAATAGTTAAGTAGAAGAAAGTCGGTCTCTAGCAGTCGAATTGAGAACATCGTGTGAAAAGTCGATCTCCAGACCCGGTCGAGAATGGATCATAGTTTAGGAACAGAATATTCCAAAGTAGTCGTCGCGTTTGCGTGTTTTATATTTAAATCGATAGTGCCCAATAAGTAATCACATTAAAAGTATTCTTTGTAAATCCATATTCGTGTTAATAAACATTAAATATTTTTTTTTATAAAAATTCATTTTGTGCAATTATTATTTAATGTTAAGTTATTAGACTTTATGTTTTGATTGGATGGCTATTGAACCAGTTTGGA
>JXOV01002272.1:0-17037 GCA_001014945.1 Clogmia albipunctata
CAATAAAGTTCGGTGTGCATAAGGCATAAGGGGTATTTTTAAAACAATCTATTGGTAAGTGTTATAATCCACCTTGTAAATTTAAATGTAATATTGTAATTAATAATAATGACGAAATGAATTATAATAAAGTAGTTGGATTGTGAATATCAAAGTGCACTGTTGTTATTTGGGAAAGCTCCATTTCAGGAATTAATATTGGTGTAGCGATAATAGCATTTTGGCGACGATAATTGGATATGTATTATCTTTTATTCTTATTGAATAGGTAAGATCATATCAGTAAGGTTGTTAGACAAACCGAAATATATCCAGAATTCTGATCACGTAAAACCAATTGGTTAGACCTAGACCGGTAACGGTTGTTGAGTCGTAGAAGAAGAAAAAGAATATAACCATTTAGCTCTAATAGGCAGGAATTTGAACAATTGCTGATTTCCCTTTAAATACAATTGATGATAAGTCGGATTACACAACTGATTCAATTTACAGCTTAGACTCCTTTCATTGTTGTCATTCGCTTTAATTGAGGCAGGATAATCCTTACTTTAAAAACATCCCCAATTTCACTTGCTCTAAACTAAATGCATATGGCTTAAACCGACGAATTTTATTGTTAAATTTGGGACTTCCGTTTTATTCGAATGATCACTATTAAATTAAATCTATTTCATTATTCCTCGAGTAATACCAACCAGATTCGCGCCTCGGGTCATCCATTATTATTGCACCACCCCCTTTTAGCAATTGAATGCCAGCATGCGATGAAAGGAAGAAGAGGGTGGATTAGAATGGGATCAAAATTAATTTATTTCCATGATTGTTGCACTTGTTTGTTTTGATTTTCGACAATAGAGAATAGTTTAAAATGCAACATTTTGATTGATAAATATTTAAAGATTTATATTCCGAACAATTTACATAGAGTAATAAGTTTAATTTTATTTTTAAAAAAATATAATAAGAACAATGAAATTTTAAAATAAATTTGTCAAATACAGTGGAATCCTCTTAATAGGCCTCTGCTTACAGTGATCAATCGCTTATTATGACGAACTACACAATGAAGTTTGTTTCTATATAATAGTAATTCTAAGATAGACGATAAGATATAACGAGCAACCACTTATTGAGACAATTTTTTTAGAAATTGTGTGACTCACTTTTCATCATAATGAGAAGTAAGAAAAATTTGGGCTTCGATATCGTCTTACATCCGGGACTGACGATTGGTTGAGTGCTTACAATTGCTGTTCATTTTGACTATCTATGAACAAAAAATGTACGGCTAAATTAAATAAATAGCACTTATAAACAAAATGAGAGATATGTCATTTTGAAAGAAAATTTATTAAAAATATATAAATATGATTTTATTTCTAGAAAGTCTAATTTTAGGGCAGCAATCAATCCTAAAGAGGTAATATAACCACCAGGAGAATTGGTAGGTTTGCAAAACTATTTGGATCACGTGAAATGTTAGTCAAATGCGAGCTAGAAATCGCGAAAATCCCAAAATACCTCTTATGCCAGGGGTTCCCAATTTTAGGAGAGGAACAAACAGTGATACTTAATATAATACTTATAATATGAAATTGAGTTTCTTTATTAAAAAAAAATTCTTTCACATAACATCCTCAGTTATGACTGGGATTCTTCTACTTCGGGTTAGATGACGAGAAGATTCACGGCGCCTTTGTATACTTTCCACGGGGCCCCAGCGCTATGTCATTTTGTCTATATATGCTATTTTGTTCATACTCGTATTACCTCAACTTATTCCGCACAATTTTTATTGTGAATTATTTCTTTTTTTTTTAATATTTTCTTATAAGAAAGTTATTACTTTGTATATTGTGATGAACCATTTCCAATGACAGTATTTGCGGTGTCTACTTTCCGTCTGTATTCGAATCTCGTTTTTCTGCAAGCAACTTCTGCCGGATGATGTATCGATCGACTATGCAAGCATCTTTCATTTTTACATCGTGTAATGTACGCTGATTAAATTGTAATTCTGCAGACTCATCCTAGCCACCACTATCAACTACATCAAACTCTTCGCGCCCGTTTTATTCTACTTTACTTTTATTCCTTTTAGCAATTCCAGATTGATCAGATCAGATTCTACTCCTACATCAATTTGATTTTAATGATTTAATTAATAAAATACAATTAATAAAATAATTTATTTTAATCTTAGAATACAAATCTAAAAATTTTTTAGACAATTTTTTAATTCTTGTCATATTGAAAATCGTATATCGGTTCGTATGGTATTTCACACCAGTTTCCTCATTAAAAATAGGTAATTTTACACCCTAGTAGTACAAATAACTAATAGACAATAACCATTGACAAAATATAGGTAAATAAAAAGTCGTTTGACTCAGCACTAAAGTATGAAGCCTTGAACATGACAACAAGATTCTTAAAGTGAATGAACGATTACAGAATAACCACAATTATATTCTCATAGAGAAAGGTAAAGAAAGTTTGTTTAAGGTAATAATTCGAACGTCATTTAATAAGCAAACCATAAAATATAAAACCACTCAATGTAAAATGGAATAGCCTAAAGTGCATCGACACGGAAATTACTGATATCTTGTTCAAACATCGGAACTTACCTATATCGCATTCCCAAAGGGTTCAATAAATTTCATTTTACGTAATTTGATTGCTTACATAAGTAATTAAATAATTTGAATTTAACATATTAAATAAATTAATAAGAAAATAACAGAACTATGAACGAAGAATTTTAACTTAATTAGTATTTTTTAGAACCTAGTATTTCAATAAATTAATATCATCTTTTTTAAATTTGAAAAAGTAAAAATCTCTTACTTCCTTATATATTATTCATATTATTTCACCTAGATACTCATTTCTTAAAATTAGACAAATATTGAAATTGCTCCAAAATTATATTACTCATGGTTTATTAGACGGTCTTCAAGGGCCTATAAAAATCACGAGTTACAGATGAATCATTCAGCTACAAAAGCGCTTACTAAGTAAAAGAAATCTACTTAAAACCTTGTTTGTTATAATTTACAAGTTCCTCGTAATAAATTAAATGATAAGAGCATATGTTTGGAAAATATTATGGCTGGTTGTGAAGAATAAATTTCTTTGATGGGTTTCTGTCTGCCAGCGATAACGACGTCTATGTCAACATGCATCGTCTCTATATCGAGCAGAGACCATGCACAAATCCCCACGTTCACTTTGTAGTCATCCATGGAGCCTGGTTCTGGAAATTCTGAGAGGAAGTTCGTTCAGAGAGGAGGGACTGGGAGGAAGAGGACCGCTTTTCGGAGGCTGGGATTAATACGATTTAGTAGAGATTCGGGCCAGCAGCTAGTCAGGGAGGAGAGTCACGGACTCCTCTCGAGCACTCAGTCGTCGAAACACACACGTGACACTCGCCTTATACGGGATTTCGTTCACTGTGTATGTGTGTGCTTTGGATGGATGAAAATCAAACCTAATACCTTTGATAGAACGAACCTCGCCAAAGAACACAGCAGAATAATGAAAATTAATCCACGACGCAGTAATCCCGTCACATAACTCTGACATTTTCTCTGTTTATCCAGGATTGAGAGTCCAGCATAGGTTGCCGGAGCGCAAATACTAGTGTTAATGACAAAATAGTTGAACAAATAATTGCCATGTGCCGCAGATTAAAATGCTCTTTTCAAGGACTAGTATTTCAAGAATAATAATTTTCCTCATAAATGATTTCGAACAAGAAAATTTTCAACATACTGGTATATTCAAGTTTAATTATTTTTACAAAAAAAGAATTAATTCCTTCTTATTTGGTATTTTTCCTATGGATTTGGCAATCAGAAAATCGAAAATTGAATGTAGTGGGCCAGAATAGTAATAGGTCAGTGCTAGTATTAAAACAAATAAAGGTAAGAAATAACAAGACTGCGCCACCAAGACGGGCCCAATAATAATTTTTCCCACGACATTCCATTACGGAACTAGGGGTAGTCTCAAGCTCAACCATGGGGTGTTAGACGTGACTATTTATTTTTCAGTGTATTATAAGTCAGTAAATAGCACCTAGACCAGTTGTAAACGGATCCAGTCAATCCGTCCATTTTATTTATTTGTTTGCGCCATCACTAATTTAAAATTCGCTATGAATATTATTTCGCAATGTTGTTGATATACACACAAATGGAAACTTTGTCGCGCTAGAAAGATATCCGCCCGGGATTTGGTATTACAACCTCGAGGAAGCAGTTTAAGGTGCTAACCACTAGGACACAGAGGCAGATGCCTGGGCCCCATACACTACACTTATACGGAGCCCGAGCAATTCGCATGAAATGGACACTAGGCAGTTTACGCTTATTAAGCGTATTTATTAACAGGTGCCCGGGTCAATTTCATAGAAATCACCCGGGCCCCACACAAACAAAATATATGGGGTTCGGGCACTCGTTTTGGTGGCGCAGCCATATAATTTGGCATGACCAATAAATCGATTAATATATGAAATATGATTTGTCTCTTGAGTTAAGAAACTCTGATAAACAGAGAAGTAACTTTTTACTCATTTTGTTAACAAGGATTTGCATGTACTTATTTCAAATGAAAATATTAACCCTTAAATGCCCAGGCGGGCCTTTAGGCACGCTCCCTTTGTGTGATAATATATAATAGACTTAAGCATTTTTATTGAAATAAGTTAACGTATTTAACTGTTAGTCATACACATTTTGATTTTTTCAAATATCTTGAAAACTGTTCGATTTATAGCCATTCAAATGGTTAATTCGAGGAAAAAAACGAAAATTAATTATTTTTCAAAAATCACTTACTTAAATAATAATTAAAAAATATATACCAATATAATTTAAACTTAAAATAATTATTTCATAACTTTAAAATATATTTCTTACCGTTATTAAAAAATTATTATAAATAAGTAATATTTGTAAATTTTAGAGCTTTTCAACGTTTACGTGCCTTTAGGCATTCCTAGGGCTTACGGCCATCTAATATAACCAGCCAGACGTCTTCACTAAATTATTTACACTTAAGTTCTTTTAATTAGGTTCAGATTAAAGAAATTACGTTAATAATGTATTCCAAATTTATGGATTATTTTTATTAATTTATTCATAATTTACCAGATGTTAAATTAATATATTATGTTCAATACAAATAAAACAATTTGCAATAATACTAATTCAATTATGTTGAGTGTAAATTTTTTGGTGAAGACGTCTGGTTGGTGATATTAGATGGCCGTAAGACCTGAGAATGCCTAAAGGCACGCTAACTTTGAGAAGCTGTAAAATCTACAATTATTGCATTTATTTTTTTTCAGATTCGTGCTTCTTAAAATTATCTTTATCTACAAAAATTTTCTCAATTTAATAAAAAATCTGGGCGTTACAGGGTTAATTGTTTTGTGTAAAATTGGAGATGGAATTTCATGAGATTATTTCTTCTTCATTGATACAAATTACTACAAGAGCTTTGGAATTAATGAGGCTATACTCGTACAATGAATATGTGGATCATAGAGACGTTTTCATATTTTTTATAAAAAAATAATAATAATCGGTTACTTTTGAAGCTATGTATAGTTATTTGTTTAATTATTACACTTGCTTTGAATTTTCAGTTCCCCTGTACTCGAAGTGGGAGAGAGGGCATTGGTTTAGACATACAGTAGAATCCGATTAATATGATATCGAAGGGAAGAGAAAAAATGTCATTCTATGCGGAAGTCAATATATTCGACATTTTTAATGACCTTTTGTGGAAACCAAACCAAAATCGTAATTATTATAAGCTGTTGGTCACTATAAACGAAGTCATTAAATATAATGGAAGTAGTTTCTTTCCGCTATTTCACAATATTTATTAAATAAATTTTATTTTTAGAGAAACTCAATTCATCTTGGCTCTTTTAAAGGTGTTATCATTAGCCATCACCAGAGCTATAAAACAAAACTCTAGGTTTGTTGCAGACAATTGGAAAAGGCAACTAATTAAGTGTGCGGATTTTCCTATACATTAAGAGTGTTTCATCCTTTTACGACAGGTTATGGTTTTCGACAAATGCGGCCAAAACAGAACGATTTTTTAAAAATTTTTATTATTAATCACTAAAATAATCAATAATAAAAATATTATAGTATAGGTAAATATTGTATTACTTCAATAAAATATTCTGAATTGTCATAAATGAGCAAGGTAAGAAAACGCTTTGATAAAAAAAAAGATTAGAGTCTTTTTTTGCCAAACTCATCAATAATGACCGTGTCATCGACATATACGTATACATAAATTGCAGAAAAAGAAAATCAGGGAAGGACAAGTTGATAAGGCGAAAGAGTGCAAATATCTGCATGATGGTTTTTGTGTGTGACTCAAGAAGAGGGTCGTCGTCGTTTCCCGCTCCTCGCTCACACAACAACAAAAGATGAGATGAGCGCTGATTGGCTGGGCAAACAATGGCTGCCAGTTATCTATCTCTCGACAAAGCAAAGCAAATATATGGAGGAAATTATCAACAGATTATCATGAATTATTTACAATAAGAGATTTGTTTTAATTTCTTCAAATACGAGAGAGACGGGGAGTTGATAAAGTTATCTGGTCACGGTTGTCGCGGCTCTGTAGCTAAGGTCGAGTCCAGAGACGAGATGACAAATGGAATTTTCCTCGAATGTAAATTATCACCATTCAAAGAAATAATATAATTTGTTTAAAAAATGTTGTGAAAGAAGTTCCTGAATCAATGGCAAATAAATTATTCATAATTTATTTTATTCGCGAAATTTGCCAACAAATTGACACTCAAACATGGATTTTGTTATATGCGAAATGTGCAAGTTGAATTTTCGTTTGGCAAACACAAACAAATTACAAAACAGCAATAAAAATGGAAAAGTATTCGGGGAAATATTTACTGAAAAGGAGGAAAATACTCCATTGGCTTTTCATTCAACATTTCCATTAAGGATTCATTTCAAATGTGTGTGAATTAACAGAAATAAATTGTTTAAAGTAAAATTAACCCTATAAAATAATATATAAAAGATATTAACAAAGAAATGAGTTGAAAAACTTAATTTCTCTATTTCAATAGAATAAATCTCAGTCAAACGAAATCTTCTAAAGAGTTTGCGCTATTTGAAGCTGTCTGCTCTGTCCGCACCCCTCTGTGAGCTAATATTTATGGTAACTTCCAGTAACTGGAAACTGTGACAGGTACACTACAAATACTTGACTGGAAGAAAGTTTGTGTTTGTAATATCAACAACACTTCAGTTTGAATATAATTAACAAATAAAAATATTGGATCAAAGCAAATTTGAGAATCTTGTTTCAATTACTTTTCGAAATAAAAATATTAGCAAAATACATTTTTACCAATCTGTTATTTATATAAAATTAATTAGAATTTAAAATAATCGTCGTCAAGTCTTATATATTCAAAAAAATTTTATATTGATTATTATTCTTAAATAAGATATTGAATATTATCAGTTAATATGTTAATTGTTGTTTAAATAAAAAAAAATCAATTCATAGGAAGTACAACTATATTTTATTCAAATAACAGATTTTACGTATATATAATGCATTTTTACATATTATTTTTTATTATTAATTTTTATTAAATCATTTAATGATTTACTATAAATGCTTCAAATTCAAAAAAGAATAATTTATTTTTCATAAAAATGACGTTTCACAACCACTATTAGTTTACTACCACATCTTATGAATATATACTGAATATATAACTTAGTATCTTTGTAAACCATCTTAGATCATAGAATTTTGTTAGTTCCAAGAAAAATTAATTTTATAGTCCACCATAGACTTGATGTACTCGTATGTTAGTTATTTATAAACAAATTTAATTGTTCTTATGTATAACATAGGATATAATTTTTAGATCTGAATGAATTTTATCCATTTTATTTGAATTTTATTTAAATTTACTTAAATATATTTAATAATAATTTTTATTGTATTTTTATCTAAAAAAATAATTGGTTATTACTATTTGATAATCATTTATTAGAAATTATGGGAATTTATAAAATAATTATCGTAAATACCCAAAAACTTCAGAAATTAAATATTAGATTATAAAGCATTATAAATATTATCGTATTATTTGCGGATAAATTTCACAAAAAATTATTATATTACATACATTTTCCAAACCACATCCACAATTTTCTATACCACCTCAACTTTAATTAATTACGTACTTATTTTTGCCAGTAAAAATAAAAAGAATGTGTTCTAACTACACTGCGTTTCATCCTTTTACGACAGGGGTCTCCGATTAAATTTTAGTTAATATCTCGGAGTGTATCAATTTGATCTCAACTTGTTTTGGCACGAAGAAAGGTTATTGGCCAAAGTCTGCACTATAAAACTCTTTTGTTTTATAGTGCAGACAATTAAAAACGAAATGCGAATTTTCCCATACAGCAATATCGTTTCATCTTTTTACGACAGGGTCACATTTTTTCCCAATGCGCCCACAAGAGAGAGTTGTTGGTAATTTTTTTAAACTGAAGTAGTTGGTAATTCATTCTTCAATATATACTGCGCGAAAAATTGGGTCGCGGTGTCATAGTAGGCATCCAGTAACTATTTTTGGAAAAACCCATATTTCGAATTATCAGAATATTGTATAAAAAATTTTTGAATTCAAATAAAGTAATAATGGCTATCAAAAATTGTGCTCATTATGCATTGTGGATGATAATATGGGCACAATAGGATAACAAATAAATCCATAGTTACGAGTAATATTTTCTGATATAGCGGATTTGAGGCAGCTTACAAACGGCTTGATTTATTTAAGCGAAAACATTCTATTTTAAAGATTATTAAATTCTCTACACATCGTTCATACATAGTTTTAAAATTGAACAGCTGGGTACTAGTTATTTTTGCTATGAACTAAATAAAAAATATCAGTAGAATTAATAAATGAAGTAACAATTACGATTATAAGACAAAATTTAACAAATATATCATTTTCTTTAGTATCCTTAGCATTCTGAACCCATCGTCCGATGTCAAAATGATGTATAGACGATTTGTGGGGAATTTAGTAGTGATTAAAATTTTTTGGTTTGGCTTAAATACGTCAATAAAGATATATTTGAAATAATTTGATATATGAACTTAATCTCTCCCTCGAAGTGAAAAAACCAATTTGATGATGATTTGTTGTTAGTTGGTTATGTAACACGTTTCTTATGATGTTACCAAAGAACCAAACATAGGCCAATCAACCTAAATGTAATTTATAAAAATACTTTTTTTTAATTAGAAACAGAATTGGATTTTTCTTATTATAGACTGTTGTTTGATGAAATTAGGACTTTTTGTAACACGGCCGGTGCCCAATTCTTCATGCCCTTTGACGTATTTCCGACAGTTGAATTGTATGCAACCACGCACCTTGCCATATGTTCTTTGTTCGGATCACGAATGTCAAATATTGGCAAAGTAAAGTGTCAACAGTTTGGTTAAATACTTTGGTGCGTTTATTTGCTCTGGAGTCTTTCTTGCTTATTCGTTTTCGGCACGACACGACATTTCCAAGAGCCCAGGGACTGTCCGCACTCTGTAGGTCCGGCTATTAACAGGATTAATGGAAATGGGAGGAAAAGTAAATGTAGGAAAAAAGAGATAAATAAATCATTTAAAATGAAATCAGACTTCACTTTATTTCAAATAACTCTATATTAGATTCCTATTTAATACTTTTTTAAATTTAATTCTGTAATAAAATTATCTAAAAAAGAAATCCTTTTATTCATATATCTTGTTGTTGTGCCAAATTTGCGCCATCATATAATCACTGTTGCCATAGGAACATGTCAGCCACCCTTTTTATGTATCGTACTTCAATTTATTATTACATTAATTCTGGAAAATTTTCGGGAAAACATATTATGTACTATATAACATCCCCATTAATCGCATATTCATCATGGACGCTGTCATAAAATTTACATCCATGTTTAGGTGGGATATTATATTGTAATTTACTTTATGCATTAAGCATTAAATTAAAAGAAAATTAATTTCATCAATAAAGGCATTTGATGATTATATGGGTATTGCTTCTAAAAAAGTTTATTTAAAAAAGTACATATTAAATAGAATTCCTATTCAAATTATAGGACACGAGTCAAAACTATAAAAAGCCAATTTATTCTGGGATGTTTTTTTTAATAATTAGAGTCATAGATAAGGATTCTCAAGGTAAACAAACATTGTGCTTAATAATTAGCTATAAACCTTTAATTGATTTAAATTTTAAAACATATCTTTATTGCAAAAATATTAAAAACAAATTGATTTCATAACACACATGGGTTTTTTTTAATGTTGTTATGCAACTGCTTAAAATTCATGCCATCTGGTGAAATCAACAACAAATTATGTTTTGAGTGAATGTTACTTGAGTTCTTTTATTATTGAAGTATTGAAGATGGGGCATGAAACAAAATAAAAAATAATATCTCATTCTAAACAAAAATATATTGCAAATCTAAAATAATAATTCTATAGGAATTTTAATTTATTTTAATAAGGAGTTCATTTCTGAAATAAAATTAAAAAAATTATGCATTTGTGTAGCTTAAAATTGATTTTATGACATTCAAATTTGTTCTGTCAAAGTCGTTATTATATAAAAAAAAAAGAATTTTTTAAAGCACACGTGCTTTTTCTTTATTAATATTGTGTTAATGTGTACGTCAGTTTTGCTATGTAGGGTTTAACTGTATTTGCGGATGTATGTGTGTGTTTTTTGACTATTTTACCGGATGGTTAAAATTTAAATTAGTACAAATTATTTTAAAAAAATCAACTATTTACGCTCCTTTTAAATTTAAAACAATCCATTATCGGATAATATTTCCTATGTGAAAGAAAGAGATGCAAGATGTTGCTTTCTACATTTTCTCTTAGAATTAAAAAAGAAAATGAAAACAATGTGAGCGTGACAAAAAATTTAAATGTAATTTTTAGGACAACGAATGTTTTTTTTTTAATTTTTGTGTTAATTTATTTATTTTTAAATAAATTACATACAAATTGCATACAAATTTTTATAAAACACGGTCGATAAGCATTATTAAACACTCGGGCTTTCTTTAACGCACTCGCTACGCTCGTGGCTTAAACCAACCCTTGTGTTTAATAAAATGCATTCAATCTTATCGATCTTGTTGTATATATAACTATTATGAAATTGTTCCAGATCAGAAACATCAATAATTCCATCTTTAGGGTTTTGAATCGATTGTGAAGTATTATTAGTGACCTTCTCTTACAAGTAGAAATACAGTCAAAATCCAAAGTTAGAAGTCATGGGATCTTTATTTTCAATTTTGATAATTTCTTTAAGAAATAACATGGTCAGAACAGAATAGCTTTTTTTAACAAATTGCAAATTTGAACAACAATATCCATATTTGATCTATTTCAATAATAAGTTAAATAAAAAAAAAAATTTATAAAAAAATATTTTTCCTTCGGTCTAAAAAGGAAACAAATTGATTGCAGAACCAGAAATTCCAACTGAAGGATACCCTCTTCTAAAATTCATGGATCCATTTTCACCCATAAAGAAAATGGATTCACTCTCTAAAGAAGATTTTTGTGAGAAATGGTTTTGGAAAAATTCTTGTAAAGGACTTAGTCTATATATATCATATGCTTATAGCAGTAACCCACAAATTATCAACTTTTATGAACAAAATATATTTAAAATAAATATGAACTATGACATTCAATGGCTGAGGGGTTGTATACAAGGCCTCCTACAAATGGTTTTTCAGCTTAAGGGAAAGGTTAAAATAATAAATCATTTTATAAATTAATTATTCAATACTAATAAGCACCTGAGAATGATAAACCTGTAATTACTCATCTCAATCGTTGCTTGTATAATAAATACTTAATTATACTGTGTGTCATTTTATTAGGTCATTATGGGCTATTTAATATTGACTTAACACCTAATTTCGGTTAGTTTACGTCCTCGTTCTTTATCAATATTCTTTCCATAAAAATACAGCTATACCTTTTATTGGCTGATGCAGAGATTAAGCGAGAAAATGTACAGGATGTAAGAGCCAATTTTCGAGGCATTAAGTATATTAAAAATACATGAAATTTACAAATCAAATATTTACCCAAACTGTAATATTGTGGCGAAAGAAGGCGGAGATAATGCAAAACACAGAATCCCCAGATGGAGAGAAGGTCTCTTTTTTGTCTCTCATTTTAAAAACAACATTATTGGTATAACAAATTAATAAGAAAAACTTGTGTCAACAGTCGAATGATTATGGGGGCCTGTTTGTATTTATCAGGTGTAAGACACAAAAAATGTCACCCAAAGTCAATTTTTTGAGAAAATTGCTCAATGTTTTCGGCGTTTTATATTAAATATTGATTTGAGTTGTCATTTTTCTCACAATTACCACAATTTTTGTTACTTTATAGTGCCGCTTCGAAATTATGCACTCAGGGGGGGGGGATATTTTATATCTAATATATACATCTTACTCTAACTTGTAACTAGAGGTATTTTTATCAATAAAAGTAGCTTTAATTTTGTTATTTGGATAATTAAGTCATATTTTTAACAGAAATGCACAAAATATTTTCATACCATGTATATTATTTTGTATAAAAACCTTGTATAAATCTTTTTGGCACTTTCGAATCGAAAGGTTAGCTTTTTTAACATCGCTTTGAGTTTCAAAATGCGTCACTTTTTCGCATTAACAAAATTTTGAATTTTTATCTTACTAGTGAGAAAATGAAAGTCCTAATCTACGAATGAATATATTGTAGTCAAAACACACAGAATTACTAAATTTTAAGCACTTAATTTCCGATTTAAGTTTTACAAACACACTTAACATCCAATGTCACACAAAGAATGACATCTGAGACCACATATCTCTCTCCATCTCTTTCAGTCTTACATTATTAAAAGTCAAAATGTCGACAACATTTTGAGAAAAAACTGTGCAATTTATTATCCATAAATATTATATCGGCCAAATATTATACAAAAACGGCTTGTGCAATTCCGTATCGAAAAGTAGTCTTTTTTAACGCAAATTGGTTCTGTAATGGTTTACTTTTCTACACGGAGTGTTGAAATAATTCAAAATTAGCACGTAAATTTCCACCAATTTAATGAAATTATATAATATATTATTATAAAAATATTGTTGTCATAACCAAATATCTTCACATTATTATTGAAATATTTTAAGTTGAGAATTCATCATCAAACTCTAATAGATAACACACTGTGTCTTACTTGTCACCAATTTAATGAAATTACAAATTGTTTACAAAATCAAATTTATTATTTAATTTTAAAGTTACCTTTTGAGTTGTTGTTACACAATTTGAAAAAACCGTTGCGAACGTTTTTATTAATAATTATCGATTAACTGATATTTTTCAGAATTACACAGAATAGCGTTCAATACATATGTGAAATCAGTTATTATAGCACTCATTTACTTATTTTAACTCGCTGCGATCCAAGTTGTTCCTTACTACCAGGATTTTGCCAAATATTATATATATATATGAAATGAGTACTATTGTATTTGTATTTTGAAGAGAAGGAAATTATGTTCCGGTTATTAGAGAAAGAAAATTCCACCGTTTCCTATCGACAATAACCTAAACCTTTGGGAACAGAGCTGATGAACATACGGAAATGACATCCTGGTCTATAAAACTTTTCAAGAAAATTGTTGATAGTTGATTTTAGAACCTTGCATGATGCAAAACAACTAATTTTGCCACAAAAGGGAACGTTTTATTATATACTATAAAATTTGTTTTATAACTCGATTTCGGGATTAAATTGTTTAAAAATTCACTATATCTTAGATAAAATACGATCGATAAGCATTATTACTCACAAGGACTTATTTTAGAACTATGTAGGCCTTTAAAGTGATCAAACACTTATTTAAAAAAATTTAAGTAAAATCCATTCAATATATTATAGTATTTATAATCATGACAACAAATCATAGCAGATCTAATAAAGCCGGTAACTGGAAATGTATAAGTAAGAGTATGCTTAATGTACATAAAACAGTGTAATGTCAAACAGAACCTGTCTCAATTTGCACACGAATTAAATGACACCGAATAGCAAACTCTTCTGAATACGCAAAGCAAATTTGCTAGTGTAAATATTGTCCTGGTATTAAATAATTTTCCAAATACTAATAATGATTAAAACCAAATATCTCAAGTAATCCCCTAGGAAAACATTTGAGCATTTTCACGACGAGTTTGATTTCACTGTTGGGTGTGTGTGTGTCTGTGACGATATTTCCATTTAAAGTGGTAGTGGTGGTGATGAAGCTGCGATGGGTCGATTTTTATTTGCGTTTCATCGCTTTGTGCAAAGTCCTGTTGCTTTTAATTTCGTAAAATTAAACTCTGTGCAAACATTACTAGTTCAACAACGGCATCACTTGTGAAAAATCCTCCATGCCCGGAAGAAGAGGGGTGTTTGGCAGCATGTAGAAAAGAATCATGTAATAGACGTTTATTGACATTGGCAAATAAACACGCATAAAAAGAAGCGTTCTCCTCTATCAAATCACGTGATTCCACTTTTCAGAACTTTAAAGGGAAATTTAATCTCAAATATAAAAGATTTCAATTATGCAAGGTATGATGAATACAGTTAATGCACTTTTATTAGATAAAATGATTTTTTGCCTGTACTAACCTTTATTGAGTTATCGTAACTAATACTGAAATAATAACCAAACCAACAAAAAAGCCTTTTAATATGTGTATAAAAGGTCTAGAGGAAAATAGTATTTGTGCTACAAGAATGTGAAGTCATCCGTTTTTTAACAACAAAAACGAGTGTTTCATCGTTTTAAAGTTAACAAACAGGACTTTGCACTCGAGCAGGACATAACGTTTATTGCACTCCACTCATAGTACTGAAATTTTTACAAATTCGCATTAAATTATTTACAAGGAAAATTAAAAAATTGACATGTTTCACAAAAATGTTTCAAGTGAAATGTTAACTTGTAAAGTTACTGTTAACGGTTGGAATTCAAACTTATACAGTGTGTTTCCTCTAAACTACTTAGTCATAAGGCAAATGCCTAGTTTATTGCGACATGGACCATTTATTTGCTTAAATTTATGTAAATTAAATTCCCATTTAAAGCACATCGTCTATACATAGTTTTAAAATTGGACAGCTGGGTACTAGTTATTTTGGCTATGAACTAAATGAAAACTATCAGCAGAATTAATATATGGAATTACAATTACGATTATAAGACAAAATTTAACAAATAAATCATTTTCTTTAGTATCCTTAGCATTCTGAACCCGTCGTCCAATGCCGAAATAATGTATGAAGTTCATACATTATTTCGGCATTAGACGATGTGTAAAAAATTTTAAAAAATAAAATAAATATTTCCTTCAACATTCCGGTATGGAACTATGGGTAGTCTCAATCTAAACCAACGGGTGTTTTCCATGACTACCATAACTACCCGCCCAGGGATCGAATCCACGGCCGCCGAGGAGGCAGACGAGAGAGTTACCACTTCGTCTATGGGGCGGGTGAATGTAGAGAATTTATTAGTCTTTAAAATAGGATTGTTTGGCTTAAATACGTCGAGCCGTTTGTTAGCTACTTTGCCTAATAGAATAAAAACCCACTATATCAGAAAATATTACTCGTAACGGTGACTTTATTAGCCGTCCTATTGTGCCAACCTGTCGTAAAAGGATGAAACGATATGGCTGTATGGGAAAATTCGCATGCCTTTTTAATTATTTGCAACAAACCTAATCTTTTGTTTTATTGTGTAGACAATGGCCAATGCTAAGACATTTCTTCGTGCCAAAAAAAATTGAGATCAGATTAATACACTCCGAGATATTAACTAAAATTTAATCGAAGACACCTGACGTAAAAGGATGAAACGCAGTGTATAAAAGATTTCAATTATGCAAGATAATAATTTAGTTAATGCACTTCTATTATATAAAATGAATCTTGTGTCTATACTAGTCTTTAATTAGTTATATAAGTGTGGATTCTGTTTAACGTCGACAAGAGGTTCCTTTTGAGTTCGAAACCCGGAACTTCCTCGGTTGGGTCCTCCACGATATCGCCATTTGTTGGTTAGTTTTCTACTTGCTTTTGATCCACATAAGTTGCGTTTTTAACCAAGTAATCGAGCAAAACTAAACTCAGTACTAGGAAAATTCATTTTCGAAGGTCTCCATTGAAGGCAAGGCAACCAATTCGACAAAAAATGGAATTATCTTTGATTTTTTTTTGAGTGATCGACGTTACTTACTTTGAAAATACCAAAAGGATGAATAGAGCTTTACTAAGCTTAACTTTTCGGACTTTCAGATTCGACTAAAAATTGCAGAATAAAAGGACGGATTTGGCGAAAAATCAGTCAATGAGAGAGTGTCCTTTTTATTACAAATTTATATGAAAAAAATAATAAAACAGAAAAACATATAACTAATAATAATTATATTTACAATAACTACATAAGATTCCAAATCAATAGTTAGTAAGAAAATTTTATAATAGACAAAAGTACCCGAAACAGGAGAATAAAAACTAGCAGTGTCATTTGAAAAATTGATTTTGTCAAGAGTAATTAATGGCACAGTTATTTATGTGAAGAGTTCTATGAACCCATTACTTATATAATACGCACGACAATTCTTGGATATTAAAAATAATGAATTGTAATTATAAAAGTAAATAGTAATGTACCCGTACGGCCTAGAGAGAAAGACGTCGGTATATACACTCCGTTGCAAGAAGTTGAATACAGTCATTTTATTAAATTCGACCATCAATATCTCTGGTATTTTCGACAATTTAAAAAATTCCTTTGACAATAGAGTTAAGGGGTACATTGAGAGTATAAGTATGAAAAA
>JXOV01002274.1:0-10178 GCA_001014945.1 Clogmia albipunctata
AGATAGGAAAAGAGTGGTGAAAATATGATCATCAGGAATCACAGGAATTGGGAAAGGAATTTCTTTGAATACAGAATTGTAAATGAATTAAGAAAGAAAGAAAAAGAAGGTTATTAGGAAAGCGTAGGCTGTAAACTATGATTGGGATTCCAATCCGGGACCTCCTGGGAATAGGTCAAGGGCGCTACCAACTCGACCACAAAAGCTTTAATATTTACTCTTTATTAATTTTCAAAACTACAATCGCTTGCAATAATAGAGTTTCCCCAGACATGTGAAATGGATTATCCAACATTATCAATTAATTGGGAAAGTCGATTTTAAAATAGAGGTGTTTCTCAGGTGTGTAGTAAATCAATTTTATTGAAAATGTTACAGACATTCAATGTCATCCAAGCATAAGATACAAAATCCTTTCCATAAATAGATAACCTCGCAAAGCTTGTAATTCAGCTTATAAACTGTTGACTTAAGGTTTTTTATTTATTTCATATTAATGTATTAATATTTTTTATTACTTAATTATTAATGTAATTAAAAGGTTAAATTGTTAGATAATTATTTGAAATTAAAGTTTTTCTTTTGGCTTTTCGTAGGGAGAAAATGATCGAACAGAGTAGAAATATGAGGATGAAAAAGGAAATTGACGAGCAGGAGAGTTCCTCTGCTTCAAATGATTTAAGAATGCCGACACCGTCAACATCACACCGTGATCAATTCTATCGTGAATCAATACCGTGGACTGTTTTAGAAAAATTAGACTCTTCTGAGCACTCTATCTTTTCGCTTGAAGCTTACTCAAATGTCGAGAACCAACAAGATGAAACACAACTCAGGAAACGATCAACAGTGAGAGGGAATAAAAGAACAAGAAACGTCGAAAACTGGCGGAAAGAAAAAGCTAAAATGTTGAGGAACAGCGGGAAAAGCTATACAGGTAGAACAGGAAAAACTGTAGCTGCTCGAAAGATGGGCCCTCCTTGCAAGGATACATGCCCTCATTCTTGTTCTAAGAAGTTCGCAGAGGAGTACAGACTTCAGCTGTTCACGAATTATTGGAAAATGGGTTCTTTTCAAAGCCAACGGGATTTTCTTAGTGCATGCATTGAGAAACTAGAAATGAAATATCGTCGCATTACTGCCCAAGAGCCTAGAAAGCCGAATTGTGCGTTTTATCTGAGAGATAATAATTCAAGTAAGATAAGAGTGTGTAAAACCTTTCTGATAAATACCTTAGGAATAAGTGAAAGGGCAATGCGTACAGTAATAGGAGCCACAGTGAATGGGACTCGAATTGAAGACAAAAGAGGTAGATGTGCCAATCGTAAGAGGATAGACGAAGAAATTTTGACTTCAGTTAGAAACCACATCAAGTCGATGTCCCCTGTTGGCAGTGAATACGTAGGAGAGGATATAAAAAGACAGTTAAGCGATGGTGGTTTGACTATTGCAGATTTGCATCGACAGTATTCCTTAGAACGATCTGCAATTAATATGCAACCTGCAAATTATGATACGTACGCGCGGATATTAAACAACGAATTCTTTTCCCCGAAGAAGGATCAACGTGACCAATGTGAGACTCACAAAAATGCTGTAAATGATGATAAGGAAAAACCTGAAGACTCTTACCACCTATACAATTGTTTCAATTACACAGTAAGTATCAGTTAGTAACATACTTTTCTACACTAATAATAAGAATATTTAGAATGACGTAGCTGCAATTGAGAGTTATAATTTACTGTAGATTTTAGTACTATTAAATCTTAATCCCTTATAAAGTGAAGTGTATAAAAAAGAAATTTCACGGGATATGTTACAATTTCAGTCGCTAACTTTCTCGATCATATCGATGGGAAATTTTAAACGGTTTTTGAAAAAGAGATTAATCAATAGAGTCAAAAGTTCTGAGTGTGTGTTCGTGTAAAATAAACGCGCGCGGGACAGTTGATGTTAATTTATTTTAATTTATTTGTGGCTAAGAAAATACTGGAAAATAACAATTTAATAAGTGCTCATTGTTGCTTTGTCTACACATTGCTCGCCACCGGTATTCGCTGGAGAAAACGGGATATCGAATAGACAGAATGTAGACGCAGCAAAAATACCGTCATTGGAGATGATTCTCCACAATATCGAATTGTATTTGGGAGCGATGTGATTGAATTGAACACAGGGCCCAAAAAGATCCGTTTTATTACAAAGAGGTAACGATTAATTTGTCACAAAGTGGTCTTGTTAACAAAATTTCAACTAAGAAGAAGTGATCGATCTTGTTGAAACGATTCTAATAGACAGATGACACAAACCGCTCTTATAAAATAAAAACGCCATTACACGACTACTATTTTAAAAATAAAGAAAAATCACCAGTGCTATAAAAACGATTTTGACAAAAAAAAAAAATACAGCACGAGTTAGCTCTATTAGCGCACCCATTATTCCTTGATATATTCGTAAGCAGATATCGCAGGAACTTCAAATTTTCATACAATATCTTAACAAATCACCATTGTATGTAAAAAATAATTGTAAATACTGTGATAGACTTTGAGAAATTGCTAAAAAAACGGAAAACGCACTTGTTTCATTGGTCAGCGCTATAAACGCACCATCCCCCTTTTTTCACTATGGGTTATTTTTAATCAATCTAATGATAGTAGTTCGACATTCCAAATATTTCAAGAATTCCGAAAAAATGGAACCATATGGTCTTTGAAAGTCTAAAACTCCTGATTTCGAAAAATGGGAAAACAATATAAAAAAATTGCAATTATAAATAAAAAAAAGCATTTAAAATAATTGTGATTTGTTAGAGTAACATTGTGTGTAAGTTTGAAGTTCCTGCGATACCTGCTTTCGGATATATCAAGGAATCGTTGGTGCGTTTATAGAGCTAACTCGCGCTGTATTAGTACCATAATATCGATTTTATGTAAATTAAATGCATAATAATAATAAATAAATGATTTAATTTCACGGAGAAAATGTAAAATAACACGAAAAAACTTTAGTATTCATATATATTTTCCTTTCTTAACATTGTCCTCATCCTTTTATTATGAATTGTATTTAAATTGAAGGCTAATTTGCAAAATCTGCAAATGTATTTTTTTTAAATAAAATTGTTGATTGTTTTTCATATTACCACCAAAATATTGCAATCGAGTAATCTTAAAACAAAAAGCGCATTAATTTATACTATGAATTAATATTTTAACAAAGAGCGAAACGCAAAATGAAACCTTAAAATGAAACGGACACACATTTTCCCCTTCGGAACCAAAAACGGTTATGGATTTCAGGCTCTTCCGTCTCGTTGCTAGTTTTAAACTGTTTTATTTATTATTATGGTTTTACTGCATCACAAGAAATAACAAATCCACCATACGTGTGCAATAAAAACGAAGTCATCATTATCCATTCGAATATTCAGTGATGAATTATTCGAATATTCGAATAAAATTAACCGAATATTCAAATTTGAATTGGACTTGTCCTTATTCTAAAACAGTTTGAGTATCACTTTGTTTACAAGTTCGAATAGTAATTGCAGATGGGAATTAATAATAGTTCTTGCTTTTATCAGCAGATTTAACCTCTTTCTAGATCCATAGAACCATGGCAGAACAAAAGTTTGAGGTTCATAATTCGAATAATATGGTGTGGAGATATTTTTTAAGAGAAAAATCCACTGGATTAGCTAAATGTAATAAATGCTCTAAAGTTTTAAAGACTTGTGGATCTACAACTGCGCTTCATAACCATTTAAAATTACACAACATAAATATATTAAAGACAAACCCAGCATATACTGTTTCGACAGGACCAAACTTACCAAAGAAAACTTTTTATGGGCTTGAATTCAAGACTGTAAGTAGTAGTAGTTGTATGTATTTTAGTAACATAAATCTAATATTTTGTATTTCAAATTTCTTCTGTCAAAGTCGTTTTT
Source organism: Clogmia albipunctata (assembly GCA_001014945.1). Taxonomy (NCBI): domain Eukaryota; kingdom Metazoa; phylum Arthropoda; class Insecta; order Diptera; family Psychodidae; genus Clogmia; species Clogmia albipunctata. The sequence goes on from JXOV01002274.1 coordinate 3,959, forward strand.
ATAGCACAAGTGTTTTAAAGAATTCATTATAGTACCAGTGATTTTTATTTATTTGTATTAAAATTTGATTTTCGTGGAAAATTAGTCGAATTGAGTAAGTTATTTTTATATTAAAAAAGAAAACATTTTAACGCTATTAATGGTTTAAAATTAAATGGAATATTTAATGAAATTCAAATAGAGGACAAAAATAAATCACGTCTCCTTAGACTGGACTGAATTACTAAAACTTAAACTAAGCGCAAGAGAGGAAGAAAAGATATAATTATTTCACTATATCATTCCGAAATTGTGGAACAGTGAAATAAATCTTAAATTCTAAATATAAAAAAACAATATTCTTTTTAGATTTTTTTGTTATTTTTTTTTTAATTGTATAGTCTTGTATAAAACACATTTTAAAAACATTATTAAACATATGGACTTTCGAATAAACACTCGCTACGGTTGAGATTTAAAAACTGTTAGTGTTTGGTAATGTCTTATCTTATCGAACTAGTTATATAAGTAACTATTAATAATTGATTTTATTTTTAGGCTTTTGATTCGCAATTTGAGAATAGATTTGCGTACTCGGGAGAATCTTCATCGCAATCTAGGACAACTGCAGAGCATCTAAACGCATCTACTGCTGTTCAACCGTTTTCCAGAGAAGAAACAGATAATACCTCTTTTACAGAAGGAAGAATTAAAGTAGAACTTCCATCTCTCACACAAACTTCTAGGGACCATGTTGGAAAAGAACGTTTAGAAATAAGTTCAAAGTTTAAGGATCCACTCCAAAATATTTCATATATTCCCAAACAGAAGAAAAAGATTCCCGTTGTGGATGATGAAATGAAAAACTTTGTGAAATCTTACGGAATAGCTATTTCAAAAGGCTTAGAAGCCCTTCCAGCTGACGTTGCCATTGAGTTTTCTTCAAAAGTCTTGAAGGAGTTGAACGAAAAGGTTTTGGAGGTAGAATTTAAACAAAACAGAAAGAGTGACAACGAGAGTGTCTATTCCTGGTGCTCGGTTTCGAATGAGAACGAAAAACCAGATGATTTAGGTACAGAATTAGATGTTGTTATTCAAGGAGAAATGCCTGTAGAAAAAACAAATGAAGATACAGCTGTACAAGAGTTAACCAGAGAAGAATCAAACATCGTATCTTTTACAGCGGAAACTGTGGGAATGGCAGCTCCCGTCTCTACCCAGACTTCTAGAGGACATGATACTAATGAATCTCAGGAAATCTCCTCAAAATTAAAGAAACCACCAGAAAATCAACCATCTACTGTCCAAGACAATAATATGATTCCTTCTGCTAATGATGAAATGAAGAACTTTGTGAAATCTTATGGACTGGCTATTTCTAGAGGATTGGAAACTCTACCCGATGATGTTACGATTGGTGTTGCTCTAAATATCTTGAAGGAGTTAAACGAAAAAGTGCTTGAGATTAAATTCAAACATTCGTCGCGTTCGGGGTCAGATTATTGTGATAAAGAAATGAACGATGGTGAACATGAAGTGCTGCCTAAAGACAAAGAAAAAATCAATGTAGTATTTCTGGATATACCTATAAAAATTGAACCAGAGTTTTCTGTTGACAATGATTGCAATTTCTAATAAACATTGGAAAAAGTGTAAAGACGAAATAAATTATTTTAAAATATAGTTTTGGTTTATCTTGAATAGTTTTTATATTAGGGTTATTAAATCCAATGTCTACATATTTATAATTTAAAAATTTTTGAAAAAAAAACAAATAACAATAAACTTTTCTTTGTAATTTTTGTTAATATACTGTGCAACCATTTTCGCATGAAGTATATTTTCTCTCACACGTGTTCTCTTATTTCTGGTTCTCTCTCAATAATGTCGTGACGTCATTGATTGAACTGTCAAAGTTTGTTTTGATTTTGGGAATTTGTAAACAAAGCTCTTTAGTGAATTATAAGATAAAAAACTCCACATAACGAATTGTTGTTGCATAAAAACAGTGTCGTAAATGCAAATACAAAAGAATCTCGTTTATTCGAGCTCCAATTGACCGACTCTCCGTGTTATCCGAAGGGCTCCGTATTTTTCGAGGTATACGCTCGGATGATACGGATAGAACCTCGCTAAAATGATTAGTTAGCCTCCAACAGCCAATTGCAAACCGATGCCATGTCGCAGAAAAGGAAAAAAGTCGTGCTAAGTGTGGAAAGCAAGTTGGAAGCAATCAAAAGACTGGATAAAGGCGAAAGTATTCGAAAAATCGCATTTGATTATGGCGTTGGAGAAACAACCGTGGGTGATTGGCGTCGAAAGCGAACTGTATTGGAACAATTTGCAACCAAATGTGGAGATGCTGTAACAAACCGAAAAACAATGAAACGGGCAGAGTATGACAAAATTGATAAAGGACTATTTCTTTGGTTTATTGAAATGAGAGAAAAAGGATTACCCTTATCAAGTAAGTTGGAATTTTAACTTTTAATAAATTTTTCATGAAATCGGTCCATGATTTAAGATTTTTAGTCAAAACTCTACAATGCAAATAGGTACTTGGTAAAATGACTTAAAGGTAGCACATTCCCGAAGACGGACTTATGACGTATGTTGATGACAACTCATTGGAAATAAAACGCGAAATTTGTATCGCAACAGTTTTTATTTATAATCGAAAACAATTTAAACCGTTAAAATAGTTTTTTTTTCGAGAGGATCCGACCCCTTCTAATAATGCGAAAACCAAATTAAATTGAAAAAGAAAACAATATTCTATTTAACTATTGACGCAAAATTGACCTTTATTCGTCGCCGGTTCGATTGGATTAAATATTTAAAAATTGTATATAAACAAAATTAATGCTATTAAAAGTTTAATAATGCTTATTGATTGCGTTAAATACAATTTTTTGTATTTTTAAATAAAATAACTAAAAAAACTAAATTTTTCTGAAATTTTAGAATTCAAACAAAAATAATTGTCAAACCGGACTTATTTATTGGCAATGTCTATAAATAATCATTTTATTCAATTAGAAAGTTAAATTCTTTACTCACCAATCATATTTTTTTTAAATATCATTAAGTAATTATTAAAATATAGAAAAAACCAAATGGCTCGCCAAAAAGCACATTATTATTGGGCTGTAATTGGAGCCCAAATTTTAAAATAATTTTTTCTACGAAAATCAGTATTATAATTTTTATTATAAAGATGAATCCTTTGTGCATTTGTCATGTCTTAGTTTTATGTCGAGAGATGTGAGACTTTTTCCCAATGAAAGTCATAATTCTCCGGACAGGAATATTTTTAATATCTTGAGATTCTAATAGAAAGGATTCCCTCCTAAATCACACAAGATGTCTTCTGTAGACTCATTTTCTTCTAGACATAGCTTACAGATGGTCTTATCTGTTTTATTCAAATTATATCTGGCAGATTCCTGTTAGAAAACCAACTAGTCCTCTGAGAACAGTTCTGCTTAGCATGCAAGTGTCTCCCAGGACATAAGGGTTTATAAGGTTTTTGGATTGTCGGAGGTCCATATGATTGTGTCAGAACTATTTCTGCAGTATAATCATCTAAGAACTAATTTCACTGCTTTACTGCAGACCAGCTGATTCCACAGAAAGGTTCGAGTCCTAGTATTTGGGTGGTTGCCCCAAAACGTGCAAGTTCGTTGGATTTTTCGGTTCCATCAATTCTTGTAAAACCCAGCACCCAACAGAGAGTTGGACCCCTAATTCGGGATTTCATCCATAATCGCCATTAAAAAAATTAGTAACGTAATATCAATTTTATGTATCTGTAAAAATACCGATTTAAAAATTTAGTTTAGAAGTGAAAAACTGATTTTATAATTAAAATTTAAAAGAGCCTAATAAGAGCAAAAAATTTGCTTAATAAAAATTGTTACAATTTTAATAAATTATAAGTTGTCATCCAAAGACGCTAAACCTTATCAGGTGCCCTGCCTTTTTTCGGGAAGATACTACCTGTAAATAGTCATTTTACCATGGTTCAATTTTTTTCTTAAATGATTTTCTAATTACATTTCTCCTTGTACAGATTCCATTCTAAAAACGAAAGCTCTGGCACTTGGGGAACAGTATCCTGGAGAAAACGAGCCTTTTACAGCGAGCACTGGATGGCTAAATAGATGGAAAAAGAGACACGGTGTTCATAAGTTAGGCAAGTGTGGTAAAACGACGTCAGTTGATAAATTGGTATTAAAACAAATTAAAGAAGAATTCGAGGAACTTGTTGAGAAAGGATCCTCGCGCGATCCAATTTATAACGGCGATGACACTGACCTGAACTTTTCAACAAAGCCATCCAATGTACTGTCTTCTCGAGAAGAAGGATGTAAGAAGAATAAGGAAAGAGTTACCATTTCAGCATCAAATAATGCGTTGAAACCACACAAACTTCCCCGGAAATCTGCCAAACCAAGAGCGATTAAACATAGTGAACAATGGACTAGTGGTGATGATTCTGAACAAGAATTAACGGACGATGAAATTGTGAATTTCGTAGAAGTAATAGTGGATGATAACAGGGAAACGGAAGAATCTCCCCAAGTTACCCACGAAGAAGGGTTAAATGCGCTCGAAATTGCCCTTAAATATGTCGAGGAACAGCCGGAAAGCAATGAATTCGACCTTGTATTGATGAGACGATGGCGAGATATCGCCGCTTCAAAACGAATGAACCAGTTAAAATAGCGTAGTATTACTGAATAATTTATGTTCTTCATATTTTCAATTGTTTCATTGCAAATAAATAAAAAAAATACTAAAGCTTATTAATTATTTTTCTTTCCAGTTATCAAAGTTTTCGATCATCCGACGCAACTACATATTTGAATTTGATCTTGAAGTGATCTATTAAATTCAATTGTATTATTGAAAATTACTACTCCTCCATTATATTTTCATTTCATTCTAGAAAAACCCGAAAAATTATATTACTAATTTTTATTTAGGAACTAACATGATATTTTTCATAATACTTGAAATACACCAATGATCTTTATTAGTGACTTATTCTAATAACTAATTAAGGTGTGAAATAATTCCTCAATCGGATAACATGCATATTTTCTCCATAACTTCTTCTTCAATTTTAATAGGAATATCCAGAAATAGATCGTTATTTCCATCTTTAGGCAACACTTCTAATTGATCATCATCATCCATTTTTGTATCTGAATCATCTGGTCCATCAGTCTCATCTGAAACCGAACGCCAAGCATCAATACTTTTATTTTCATGTATTCTCCTTGACTTGAATTTGGTCTCTAGAACTTTTCGGTTTAATTCCTTCAAAAAATTTAGAGCAACACCAATGGTTACATCATCGGGTAGAGTTTCTAATCCTCGAGAAATAGCCAGTCCATAAGACTCCACCAAGTTTTTCATTTTAACATCAACAACAGATACCCTCTCTTTGTCTTTTGAAGTAAATGGTGGGTTTTCTATTGGTTTATTTAAATTTGAGAAGTTTTCCTGATGATCGTTAGTATTATGTTCTCTAGAAGTCTGGGTAGAGACGGGAGCTTCCATTCCCACAGTTCCGGCTGTGCAAGTTGCGATGTTTGATTCTTTTCTAGTTGACTCTTGAACAGCTATAACTCCGATTGGTTTTTCTGCAGACATTACTCCTTGACAACCACCCATTTCGGCCTCTGAATCTGAATAATTTTGTTCATTAATCTCATTCTCACTGGAAACCGAACACCAGTCATAACCATTCACATTCTCATCCTTACTATTTTGTTCAGATTTTGCCTTCAAAATCTTTTCGTTTAACTCCTCCAAGATTCTCAAAGAGAACTCAATAGCAACATCAGTTGGAAGTGCTTCCAGGCCTTTTGAAATAGCCTTTCCGTAAGATTTCACAAAATTTTTCATCTCGTTATCCACAACAGGAATCGTTTCCGTCTGGTTTGGAATATATGAAATATTTTGGGGTAATTCATTCATCTTTGAAGAAATTTCTTGATGTTCCTTGATCACATGGTCTTTGGAAGTCTGGGTGGAAGCAGGAGATTCCATTCTATTTGTTTCGAATGTAAAAGATCCATTATCTGATTCTGCACAGGAAGACACGTGGACAGCAGTAGGTTCGCTTGGTTGTTCTGCAGTTAAACTGGGTTCTGATGAAGATGTTCCCGAGTTGAGAATTTGATTTCCCAATTGGGGATAAATACTCTGAAAATATAAAACAAATATTAGT
>JXOV01002278.1:0-19647 GCA_001014945.1 Clogmia albipunctata
GTTGAATTCTGTGCAACGCTTTAACCACTGCCCCCAATTATTGTTCACTTTACCTACATGTTGTTTAAATAGCTATTCTTCTGTTTTAAATTAGAATATAATGGTATATAATAAAACTATTACATACACCGCACATCTATTAAAATAATATTGAATGTATATATTAACTTTCATAAACCTAAAATATTGTAAAAATATTTTAAAAAAACATTCCAATATTTTGGAAAATGGAATATTTCCATATAATTGACTCCTTTTTCGCATATAAATTCAAGCAGACAATGTTAGTAATCATTTCAAAATATTTGTTTTTTATGTTATTTGTTATATTCTTGAAATGTTGATTTACTTATTTTTGTAAAGATCATTTTTTGCAATTTTATTTTATATTATTGTTAAAATAATTGTATAAATATTTACTTATGAGTAAGTGGTATATTTAATAAAAATTTTTATGTGAAAAACAAAATTCTATTTAAAAACTGGAAACTTTTCTTAGAAAATACCAATAACTTTTTTTTCAAAGATAATTGAAAATTAACTTTAATACAAAGTCGTAGATATTGGTAATTTATCAAAAAAAATTTGAATAAAACAAAATTGTTTTTGTTCAATTACCAACAGCAATTATTAACATTTCTTAATTTTCGATATAATTGTCTTTTAGACATCAATTACTTGATCATTAATCACACAAATTGCAAAAATAAACAACGACGAAATGATATTTCAATTTACTTTGGTTTTGGCAATTCTCTCCCTTTCTTTTTTCCATGAGGAGCCAATTAGGCAATTTCCGTAATCGATTCCGGTTTATTAAACCAAAACGATTGTTTTTCTTTCCCCCCTCAACCCACAACCAGCAGCCAGCCAGTCAGTCCCAGGCAGGCCGATATCCTCCCCTCGGTCCAAGTGTCTTTCGGCGACACCCTCCAAAGGAGTGAGAAGTTGATTGGGATTAGTCATGGGAATGAAACGGTGCACAATGAAGCATGTAGATGGCTAAATGAAGAAATTAAACACATTTAGTTTAAATAATTACTTTGTTTTATTATAATTATTAAATGACCAAAAGTATTATACTTAACTGAGCTGAAAAACATTGTTAAATAAATGGCATTTTTACAAAAAAACTCACTAAGTTTTCTTGACGTCAGAACATAAATGAAAATGAAACCATGATTTTTATAATCATTTGTAAATTAATGTATTAACAATTTAAATTAAATGATTTTCAAATTGTTAAATTCATACAACTTTGTTAGAAACTCATTCGAAAATAAATATTACACTCATGAGAATTTTCAAAAATTCTCAAGGTTCAAGAAAGTTGAAATTTTGGGTTTTATAATTATTCTCTTAAGTTATAGGTTATATTATATAATAAATCTAATAACTAATTTAAAAGCTATTGCGAATATGTATGTATTTTATTACACGTATTGATATTATTACATTCAAGTATTTCCTTTTTTAAAACAAATTATAAAATAATTTTATACAATTCTGTTGAAAAATGTTTGCATTTTAGTAGCCAATGCCTCCCCTAGGAATTGTTTTATAATCGTACAGTGTTAAATAAAGTATAATTTAACACCCGCAGACAATTACAAATCCTGTAAATACACAAAATAAATACATTGTACCAAAATTCAACTACTAAAAATTATAATTTTTTATCTCAGTAGCCTTGAAGGAAAAAAATATATTGACGTTTTTATGTCTCTATAATAAAGTAGGTCATGAATTATTAATCAATTTAAATTGTTTCACATTAAATGACAAAAAGTAAAGTTCTTCTTAAATGTTGATTATGGCTTTTAAATGATGAGTGATATCACAGGAATATCAGTGATACAGTGCTTGGTGCACTATTTGTGTGATATATTGAAAAATTAAGACTAAAAGTTCTATTCGCTTGACAACTTCTTTCCTTAATTTTATGTATTTTTAGACCTTAACTCATTTCATTCGTTTTCTAGTACTTTACTCGAGTTTCCATTTAATTATTGAAATCTATTATTTAAATAAAAACAATTAAATTGAGCAAGTAAAATCTTCTTATGTACTTTCCTTTCAACCCTTAAAACCGTTGTGCATCGTATCTCGGGTTGAGGGTGTAAATCGTTGGAGAATCAAAACAATCGCTGCGAAATAATAGACTCGCCTACCTAGATTCGAAGCAGAGCACGAGAGATTTCCCGTTTGTCACATCATCACATGCGAAAAGTGTCACAAACAAACCGATTAAAATTTGCGGCGCGCGATTTGAATTAAGGGGGCGCGCGCGTGTGTTTCCAGGTCCTTTCTTCGATCCTCCTGGTGCCGTTGCTGCTGCTGTTGGGATTACAGCAAAGAGGCTGATTGTTTTCTGGCGGCCTTTGTTCAATCGTAGTCGGCGGCGGCGGGGATTTTGAATTGTGTTTGCGGCGGCCTACTCTTCTCTTTTTCTTCATCAACACGATTTTCAGCGTCGTTTTAAGCGGTTTTCAATTTAAAAGTTAATAATAGCGAGTCCCAACTTAAAGGATTATGATGACGATGATTCTAAACAACAAAATTTGATTCGTGTCACAAAAATACGCCCGGCTTTTCATTTATTTCTGCTTCTTCATATTTTGTTTTTTTTAATGTGTTGTTGTTGTTGGCATTTAAAATGACGCTTTTCGCAATTCCAATTTGCGTTCGGTTTGCGGGTGATTAAGAAGCAGGAATGGAATGGAAGAGTCGGTGACATGAGATTAATGGCACGGAAAATATGTGGGAAATTACATTTTTTCCATTCGTTTTCCATTCATTTTCCTTAATCGATTTCATTATTATTATTTATGACTAGCAAATTCATAAATGCATATTTTCAGTATTTCCATTTTGATTCCATCGTGATAGGAAATTCAATTTCTGCAAAACATGCTAAGGTATTCGTCGGGGAATTTGCGATTGGCTATATTTTCGGGAAAATACAAAATGAAGACTTCTATCGATTAGTTTTTCCATACTTTGGTTTTTGCCAATTGGCAATCAAGGGATTGTAATTTTTATTTTTAAATTTCTTATAATTACAATTTATAGTGCTTTTAATAATAAATTTACACTTATTATTTAACTTAATATATACCTACATTCAACTCCTTTAGATTTAATATAGTAAAAAATTATGTGAATGATGAATACTTTTTAGAAAAGTATTTTATACAACAAAAAACCACAATCGCACAAAAAGCGACGCTGCGCAGTATCTGTTAAAAACGATTGCAAAATTCTTGAACTCCTAAAAGTAATTAAATTGAAATAAAGGATGAAAAATTATATTTTTTTCTTCTGAAAATCATACTTAATACGCTAACTACTCTCGAAATATTAAATAAAGAATAACCATATAAGGAAAGTTTCTATCAAGCGAATAGAAATTTCGTTTTGAATTTCTCGATAGTGGAAATAGAGCACATTGCACTGTATTACTGATGATAGCACCGATCTTTTAAACCACAATTAGACACCTCCCTCCCTCAAGCAATATTTAAGAAAATTTTTACATTTGGTCATTTAATAGGTAAAATATTTAATTTGATAAATAAATCATGGCCTACTTTATTGTTTTGTCAAGAAAAAACTCAAAATTTATTTTTTACCCGGGCTACTAAGATAAAAAATTATAATTTTTAGTAATTGAATATTAATACAAAGTACTAAATTAGTGTATTTACACGATTTGTGATTTTCTGCTGGAATTAAATAATGTACGTTTATGAAGAAGTTAACATTTTTTTTAAAAGAATTGTATAAAAATCTAAATAGCATAGTTTAAGTAAACAAAAGAAATTCCTTCGAGCCGGATTTGAACCAGCGACCTATGGATTTCTACGAGAGTCTTTCAATCTACAGTCCACCGCTCTACCAACTGAGCTATCGAAGGTCTTGAGGTACGTCTCGGAAAATCACAACATCGAGACCCGTGCATCGGTCACAGACACTTTCTAATCTTGAATTTGAACAAGTTTTTGAAACAAAACACCAATTCCTGATAACCTTGATCACCATTTCGGTGAAGTGGGTTTTGCATAGTAATTATTTGAATAAAAGATTCTGGTTTTGTTGGTTAATGGCATTTTAGGTAATAGCGCTTAACGCTAAAATATGCAATTCATTTATTTCTACTTCTAAACTATTTTAATTAATGAAGTTGAGTATTGTTTTAAAATTGTAATTTGATGTTCTTTTATTTTTCATAAATAATCGAAATATTTTATTTTTTATTTACTTTTTCATTCCTTAGTTTTATAAATTCGAAAATATCACCATGTGTACTAAAATGTCCATAAGAGATGCTATTTTTATACTTAAAAATATAATTTCAATAATATTTAATTATCGAAGAAAATTCAGTTGAATTTTAAATTTTGTTTAATTAAATGTTAAACATATGTAAATAACAAGAAGAAAAAAAACAAATTTCATACAAATCAGTCAAAACCAAATTTAATCTTTTCTTTCTTTTCGTCCATCAGTTTTAAATGTGTTTGTGACTGGAAATTTCTAATTTAAAATCAATCTTAGTAATCAACTTGTTTCATTGACAGAATTGACAATTTGTATACATTTATTTACAAAGAAAATGTCATCCTAAAAGTTAATTTGTTTTTCAAATTAAAATTTCGTTCTTAAAATACGATTGAAACAGGATGCTGAAGATGTGTCCTGAATAAAATCAGTTATCAGATTTTCGTCTTTAAGTTTAAAAGAAATTTTATCTTAAAAATATTGATGTAGGCCGAGTAAAAATATGAATATAATTCCCTTGTTTCTTCTTTATGGCGGGGCTTAATAATTCTTTTTAATAAATACGAGTTCAAGACAATATTAGTATTTGTTCATTATATCAATAAACTAGTTAATAAAATCGACAAATATTGTTTGCTCTTCAATTAATTATTGGCAACTTGTTCGTGGAATTTCCATTTAACTTTTATGCCTTTTTTTATTATTTTCAAACAACGAATCATTGAACACACCTTGAATCTTGAGTTATTTAGCATGAAGTCACGTGGAAGGGCAATAAAGGGAGTCAATTTGGAGTTGACTGGCGACCAGTAAATAGCCCGTGCCTCGTGTCGTGACGTCGTTCAAATAATTGAGAGAGAATTTTCCGATTCTAAACTGCGCTTCTTCTGTTTTTTTTTTTCTCCCAAAGGGTCGGGCGACTGCGATTAAAACAAAAACACCGTCCATCTGGTTTGGCCCGAGGCAGTGAATTTGTAGTCGATTAATTTGCGATTTATTGGCATTCCGCAAATGAAATGAGGCATTTCCGAGGCCAATTATTGTAATTTTCCGTTGGACCGAAACCGTTTTCATCGGTTCACCCCAATTTTATTGGGCGCGAGAGAAGGATAGAAAAAGAGGGTGAATTCGTGGCGTGTTAAGTGCCGTGTCTGTTTTGACAATTATTATGAAGATGTCAAATTTGTAACATGCCACTAATCGCCTCGATTTGTCGTTTAACCTTGATTAAATGTAAGGAAAACATCATTTCTGATCCAGGGGTTCGAAAATCATCTTTCGAGAGGGGGTGGATTTTCCTCCTTTAATAACAAATCATCCACAAATCCGTGTAATTATATTTTCGAGAGTGTCGCCGAAGAATAAATGATGAGCTGAGATTGGCATTAAGGCGAGGAATTATGACAGGCTTATTGCAATTTCGCTGGAGAGCAAATTATCCGGAAATTGAACCCAAATAAACAAACCAAATGCGATTATCTTTTCTATCTCTTCCAATGGAAATGAAATTATTAGCGATGATAAAACTGTTGTTGAAAAGCATTTGTTTCAATTTGGATTTATTATCTATTATGGTTTAAGCCTGTCGAAGAGAACAAAATTTAAGTTACTTTAACATTTCCTTTTCGATTTATTGTTTATTTAAAGTTGATTAAGACTGTTTAATATTTAAACTAGAGATTAATTTTTGAAGTAAGTGCTTTGATGCAAACTGTTAAGAAAAATGTTAAATTTGAAAAAAAAGCATAAAATGCGAAATTCAATTAAAAGTAATATATAGTTTTTCAATAATTTAATCCACTAATTTCACAATTTCTTGATTGTTTCAAGAGAAAGGATTTCATTGGCAATTGAGTTAACCCTTTCGACCCGACTGATGCATATATTGTATCACTAAAGTTTGAAAACCCGTAAAAAATTCTCCCATCCATTTTACTTCTTCAAATTAAATCAACAACTAAACAAACAGTATTTTGTGTCCCATCTAATTTGAAGCAATTGTCAAAAAGTGGGTGTGTTTAGTCAAAACACGATATTTTTTCCGATTTTCTTGGTAATTATGTAAGAAAACTGTGTGCAATTCATATTAATTATTGATAAATAAGCTTATTTCCCTTATCTTAAGAAATAATATACAAAATGATGCGAGTGTTACATACCCTGTACCAGTCCGTCTTGAAATCCACAGAAATTTTTGTTTGTTGTAGTAAACATTGGAGTCTAAAAAACTCGGACTGATCATACGTTGTACCAGTCCGTGAGTCCTGACGAAAGGATATTTTTAATTCCAGCCACGCTGCGATGCTATAATAAAGCACCTGAATGATAATCAATCCATAGTTTTATTTTAACACTTATAGTTAAAAGGCTGGTCGAAAGGGTTAAGGAATATTAAGGTTTTTGTGAGATAATTTAATCATTGTTTGAACTGTTATTATTTTTATACAATTCTGTGAAAAATCTTTACATTTAATTACCCAATGCTTTCCCTCTAAACTCCTTCATAAACGTACAATATTTAATTATACATTATTTAGTATATAATCACAAATCGTATAAATACACAAAATTGGTACTTTGTACTAATATTATAGTTATTTAAACAACGTGTGGGAAAAATGAACCATAGTTAAACTCGAGTAGAGTTCTAATAGATACGAGTGTTTAATTATGTGTTTTTCCAACTAGCTTTTTACAAAAATTTTATACAATCCCCATATTTATTAGCTATTTTTCCGCGAAATATGAAGTAAGGAATAAGAAGACAATTAAGTACTTAATTAAGGTTTTAACACATACAATTAAGTGAAGTACTTGTCAAGCGAATAGAACTTTTGGTCTAAATTTTTCAATGTTATTACGGAAACAGAGCACCAACCACTGTATCACCGATATTCCTGTGATAACACTCATCATTGAAAAACACATTTAAATGCCAGAACCAACATTTAAGGCAAATTTTTCTTTTTGTCATTTATTTTAAAAAAATAAATTGATTAATAAGTCATAGTCTACTTTATTTTAGAGGCATGACAAATGCCAAATATATCGTCATTCTAAGATAGTAAGATAAAAAATAATAATTTTAGTAGTTGAATTTTAGTATAAAGTACTAATTTCGTGTATTTACACGATTTGCAATTGGCTGCGGGTATTGAATTATACTTTTTTCAACACTGTACGATTATAAAACAATTTCTAGAGGAAGCTTTGGCTACTTAAAAGTAAACATTTTTCAACAGAATTGTATAAACAGTTTTATTCAACAGAAAATGAAAATACGTACATTACATACTACATATTTCCCAATTTGACTTCGACGCGTATTCTTAAACGGAGCCAGAATTTAAACAAGTTACAAATAAAATAAAAATAACACAAAGATCTAAATTATCTGCCAACGATTCAAAAATAATCACTAAAAATCAATTAATTTTGCAAGTGAATTAGATTATAATAATTCTCCTTGGGATGAAAGGTTTAAAAAGTGATAATCTTTTGAAAAGAAGGAGCGATAAACCAGTAGCGAAACTTCAAAAGGCCCAAAGTCTTCGTCATAAAATCCTTGATTTGAATGAGATTTTCTCATTGAGTAGAAAACCCATCACCAGTCGATTTTAATTACCCTTAGCGATGTCAGATGGGTGGCGATGATATAGCAGATGAGCCAGATAAGTGTTCGTTCCCTCGATTCATCTCGACAAAGATTAGAGGCAGATTGATCAGGTAATTCGTGTAACGAGGAGCGCGAAATTTTCGTGCCAAAGTGACTCGTTTCTCGAATCGAGGGCTGCTAATCGACCCGTAATCAACGCCAGGATTCCGTGTCTTATCAGTTTCGGCATCTTCATTGAATCCATCCAGCCCCGTTTGCGACGAGGAGTGAAAAGCGATGAAAGGACGAAAAAGGGGGCGTTTCCCTTCAATTTCGATGCTCTTGCTCTTTCCCACGCGCGCAGTGTCTCTCTTTCCCCGAATCAAAACTGCCTTTTCTTTTCCTTCCTTTCTTTTTCGAAAAAAGGGAATCCAGGTTGAGAAGAGAAGGATCCAGACAAGTTCGGCCCATGCCATTTGCAAGCCATTTGTGCAATGAGCAGTGCGTTTTTTCTCTCTCCGTAAATTTCTTCTTCGCCCTTTTTAAGTTTGTGTTTCCGCGAATTTCCGCATCTGTATTATGGTGTATTTTGTAAGTTTAAGTGGTTTTTTTTATTTTAACATAGTGGATAGTGTTTTTTGGATGTGATGTTTTTTGTGCCTAATTTTTTTTTTAAAAAACCAACATTAAGCAGTTCTCAGAAATTAAATTAGGTCAATCAAAATATTGTGATTTTAGGACCTTCGTGTGTTTTGTGAAAGTTTGAATAATCTTATTTCAAACCATGTTCTATTAAGATAATGTGAAAATATGTACCTAAGAAAAGCTGCCACTAGAATACTATTTCTTTTGAAACGAAAATTTAATCTAAAAATTTATGTAATTAAGATATTTGTTCAGCTAGTAAAAATTTAAATGAGCAAAATCGTATTTGCCTTTTTTTAAAATTAAATTAATATTATAATTTGCGATTTTATAAATTTATTGGATTTTCACAAATTTTTAAATTATAGTTTAATATTGCTAATGAAAAATCATTACATTTTAGTAGGCATAGATTCCTCTAGAAGGTAATCAATATTTAAATTCTGTTTAATTATACATTATTCAATAAAATCCCGATGGATTATCACAAATCGTATTGAAATACCAAAAATCGAAGTTTTAGATCTTAGTAGCCCGGAAGGAAAATATATCTTTATATTTTTCTTTCCATTACAATAAAGTAGGCTATGATTTATTAATCAAATTGAATTTATCCCCATTAAAAGACCAAAGTATAGTTTTTCTTAAATGTTGATTGAGGTGTCTAATTGTGATTTAAAAGATCGTCGCTTTCACGGAACAGTGCAGAGTGCTCTATTTTCATTATATCGAAAAATTGAAATCGATAGTTCTATTGCTTTAGAGTTCCTTCCTTAATTGTGTGTGTTTAGACCTTAATTTAGTACTAGGGTGTTATCGTATTCTTTACTTCATAGTATTTCGCCAAAAAAAACTAATAAATATGGGAATTGCATAAAATTGTGGAAAAAACTAGTTGGAAAAACATATAATTAACCACCCGTATCATTTAGAAAACTCTTGATTAATTATTGCTCAATTTTCCCACACGTTGTTTAAATAACTATTAGGTATATGAATGATATAGTGAAGAAAGATAGCAACTTGATTTCGATTAAATTCATATTGATTAAATGAATCATCCCCAAATTTTTATTATGAAATTAAGAACATATTTTTATATTATTTTCAAATAATTTTTTTTATAAATTAAATTTTTATTTTAAAAACTTATTTGAAGATATTTATTACAATGATTTAATTCCGTAAATTGTGAATTTCATAAATAAAATCAATTTATAATTATAAAGTGATCCCATGTGAAAAAATAGTTGAAAAAACCGTTAAAGGGAGTGTCGAAAATTGTGTGAAAGTCGGCTTTGCTTTTAGAACAGAATTGAGTGGTTTTGTTTTTAATTTAAAGTGGGATGTTACTGCGATTTCGATTGTTTTTCCTGTGAAAGAGTTGAGGAATGTTGAATAATCTCTGAAATGAGAACCTCCTTCTGTAGGATAGAATAATAAAGTGGGTTTTCCTGACTCTCTGGGTGGTGTCCATAGATTTGATTCGAAAATTGCAGTTGGATTAATTTTGTGGGATGAATCCTTCTTCCACTTGACTAATTTTCAAACATTTTCATTCATTTGTACAAATAATTGAACTAGGTCTTTATTTTTAAAATTTGAATGAATTTTTAATGGTTTATTTGATTCGATGAACTATGTTTTAAATTGAAAATTTTGTAGTGAAAAATAATTAAAATTTTTTAATTGAATAAATGAGGAAAATACCTTTTTTGTAACAAGAATTAATAATTGAACTCGTTTTGAATTTTTTACAATTTACTTATAATTTGTCTTATTTCTTTGTTTAATTATAGAGTCCCCGAGGTATGCTGCAGCCTTGTAGTCCTCCGATGATGGAGTCCAAAAGCCCGACGACAATCGGTTCCACATCCGAATCGCCGAAATCCGAGTCGAACTATCCGTCAATTTCTGTGGATCCAATGGAAACGCCTTCGTCTCAAGCGCGCACCCCGAATTGCACATTAAAGTTTTCGATTGCGAAAATTATGGAATTGGACAAGACACAGGAGATGAAGTGTGCAAAGAGGCATCATCAACAACAACAGAGGCAGGAGCCCAGCAAACAGCACAATATAATTGAATTGTTGAGCCGAGGCAACAATGATCATAGTCGCCTCCGTTTCAATGGAAAAAACAATGGCATTGAGGCGAACAACAATGGCGGTGAAAAGGAGAAGGCTTCTGCGATTATGTACGATTCAGCATTCAAGAAATACATCCCCAACAACATCAGCTCTTCAATGCAGCAGTTCATAATGAACCAGAGCAGGCCTCTCCATCCCCAGCAGCAGCAGGAGCTCCTCTCCCAATACCCGATTCTTTATTACCATCCCAATCAGTTGATGTGTGCTGCTGCCGCCGCCCAGTATGCTGCCCTGACCCAACACCATTCCAATTCCATCCTAAGCCACAATAGTCAACAGTCTTTGATAGGCACTTCAGCCTCAAACTCGTCTTTATCCCCACAAGCTCCAACAGTTTCCAATGGGAATAATGCCTTTATTCCATCGTCAGCCCAACTCCTATCCAACCATATGACCAACAATGGCAATCTCCTGGCAGCTAAAAGGAATTCAATCAATTCAATGCTTACCAGTCCTGAGAAGTCTCCTCTAAGCGTGAAAATAAGCTCCAGGAATAGCTTCTCCTCAGAACAACAGCACCATTCCCCTGGTTTGAGTGGGCTCTCAGACAGTGAAGCCCATAGCAACTGCCCTAGTCCGACGAGCAGTAATTGTAGTGACATTAGTGTGAGTTCTACGAGGAGGGGACCTATCAATCAGTCTAATTCTACAAATCTTCAAAATCAAAACTCTAATCCTGGAAAGCAAAAGACCTTCGCGTGTCAAGAGTGTGGAAAAGTGTTTAACGCCCATTACAATCTGACCAGACACATGCCAGTTCACACAGGTGCTAGGCCTTTTGTGTGTAAGATCTGCGGTAAGGGCTTCAGACAGGCTAGTACCTTGTGCCGTCATAAAATTATTCACACTTCTGAAAAACCGCACAAATGCCACACTTGTGGAAAGGCCTTTAATAGGTCATCAACTCTGAATACTCACACTAGAATCCACGCTGGATACAAGCCCTTTGTTTGCGAGTACTGTGGTAAGGGTTTCCATCAAAAGGGGAACTACAAAAACCACAAACTTACCCACAGTGGGGACAAGGCTTATAAATGCAACATTTGTAATAAGGCCTTCCACCAGATCTATAACTTAACCTTCCATATGCACACCCACAACGACAAAAAGCCTTACACTTGCAAGATTTGTGCGAAAGGTTTCTGTAGGAACTTTGACTTGAAGAAACATATGCGAAAACTTCACGATCCGGGAATGGATAAAATGTCTCGAGTTGATCGAATTTCGGAAAGGGTTTCATCGTCCTTGGCTAGTTCGTTGAGTCAAGGCTCTAGTTTGGAGGGATCTCATTGGACAGCAGGACATCCTCTTCTCTCCCACCCTCTAAGTCATCAAGCCTCGTCAATTCCAGGTCTTATGCAAAACTCTGCATTTTTCTCGCAAAGTATTTCCCAAACCGGGTCAGGACATCCGAATCCGAGGATCGACGCCCCCTTCATAGCGAAAGTGTTTTGACAAAAGTACTACGCCTTCCACCAGAACCAGCAACAGTCCCAGTTTCAAATGAAGTCGCCCATGCTTCACGGCCTAGAAGAGGAGATTTGATACTGACCAGATCCAGTGCAATAGTATTAACGAAAAAGAACGAGTGGAGAACTGTAAATAGAAATCGTGTATATGAATTTATTAGACCCATTAGTTTCACTTATTTATAGCTATATTATTGATATGCAAATATAGTAATTGAAATTTAAAAATTGTTTTTTAATTATTGATTGAATTGGAAATGTAAGTTCTTTGTTTTCAGGTTTACAATTACAAGAAAACATGAAATATTTTATCAATGTTTTTTACAACTTTGAATCAAAATAGTTGTTTTTGTCACCTGAAGTTTTTTTTTTATTATGAGTAATGTTTGTTTGCATGACAGAGGGGTTTACGTATAATAAAAACCCAGTGCCCACATAAATAACATACAGCTATTTTTGCTATTCAACAACTAAACTTTTTGCAAATTGCAATTAAAATTTGATATGGCACACAATTCGTAATTAATGTCTACTTTTCTTCGAAACTTATCTTGAAATAAAAATTCAGTCACCTTGTTTTCGGTTTTTACAATCAGATTATCAAAATTGAATGTAGTGAGACAGTATAATATTTGTTCAGTAAAATAATTTTGTGTCAAAATAACTCACAAATAAATTGAACTAAATTTACGGAAAAATTTAAAATATTCGTACTCGAACTTGAACTCGTAATTACCGACGACTTTTCCATAAGAAAATGAATTTAACGACGATTCTTTGAAATTTGACTAAAATGCCTTAATATACTCCAATTATAAGTAATATGATAATTGTTATTTTTGCAGCAAGGGTGTAAAATGAGGCGTTTTTAAACGAGGAAACGAGCAGCAAATACGAGCCGTTAGGCGAGTTTTTGATTCTTTTTGAGTTAAAAAACTGATTTTACTCCTGAGAAGGACATAATTTTCGATGCACTTTCTTGAATAATTTACGTAAACCTATTTTTTAAAATTCTAAACGTAACAACGGTCTCTATTTGAATGGTCATTTGACCGTTACAGCAACATGAATTAAAAATTTTAGAATATTTTCCACAAAATGGCGCTGAAATTTCGACTTTGAAACAAATTTATTTGTAGGTTTATGACTTTTTTATTTTCATAAAATTCAATACTTTCAATCATATTGAACTAAATTCGATAGAATCTTTGCCTTTGAAAACAGTACATCTTTCACTGATAACCTTCTTTTGGTGAACTTGAATTTCACGTACTGAGATCTTTCCAGAATAATTTCGAAATGCATATTATTACAAGGTAATATTATTACATTAAACTCAAATATTATTATTACATTAATTGCACAACTGTAACCAACGTTTTTCATTCACGGAATTGGCTATGTTTACAACAAAATGTAATCTTAAAAGCTCATTTGATTTTCGAATTGAAATTTGATTATTAAAATACGATTGAAACAGAATCCGATTCCTCAATAATGGCAGGTATCACATTTTAGTGAAGCTTCTTTAAATTTGGAGTTTGACAAATTTTTAATTTAAAACCATTGATTTGTGTAATGGCATTGGTTTCAAGTGTAATATATTAGAATTCCAGTATATTTTTATTACTTCCAGCCAAATATTTCACGGTTTATCTTATAAAGAGAGCGTTTCAGCTAATTTTTGAATAATTGAACAGAGGAATATGTATTGCATTGAATAGATCACTAGAGTTCAGTGTTTAACACTGTTTAATTGATATTCAATTAATATTGTTATAATTTTTATTGTATATGAGTGGAATAAGTTTTGTTGTTTTTTGTAAAAAAAAATAATTTACATTTCATATATAATGTTGTAGATAATTTAATTTTAACCTATTGCACTCGTATTCTAATTTATTCCTGAATTGTTTGTACTTATGTTTTTTTTGGAATTTAACACCTTTAGCCAACCGCAGCCTTATACAAATAATTTTAAACAACCATTCACTATTATATATAAAGATTGCACAAAGCTTAGTAGACAAACTTGTAGAAATTGGTTTTTTTTTCAGATTCCGTGCAACATTTGAGTTTAGCTCTCCAATATATATTTAAAATCAATTAAAATCTAATAAAATCTAATTAGTATTATTTACAATAAATATAAAATTCCATAATGATTTTGGGATTATGGTAATAACCCAAATAAGTATAAATTTAATAAAAGCCTAAATTAAAATGATATTAATACATAATTAGGAAAACCAAAAGCTGAAATAATGGTTTACTGATTGTCATAGAATAACAATAAAATAATTTAGTATTTTGTGATTATTGACTAGTTCAATTTCAGCCATGTTTAAGTTAACAGTTTTATTCGTTGTCTTGGGATTGTTCATGGGTAATTTTTAATTATATATTTGAACTTTAATATTCATTTGTGTTATTTCTTTTTAGTTGGAGGCGAGGAATGTTTTAAAAATTGTCCTCGTGTAGTACAATGGATTTGTGCTCAATACCCCAATGGAACAACAATCAATTTTGATAATTATTGCTCGTTTGAAAATGCAAAATGTTTGGAAAATTCCCTGGCATTTCTTGATTTTGGAAAGTGTCCAAAAGTTGATGAAACTGAATTAATTACAACATTAGAGGAGATATGAAGATATGTTTCATTAATCTAATTAGAGTGTTGAACTCGTTTATGTAGTTATAAATATAAAATCATTTTAATACAAAACCCGTCTTTGATTTTGTTAAAAGCAGAAGATGGTGGAGCAGAAGTGAGTAATCTTATGTTAGAATTCTAGATTTTCAATAATTACTTCCTATGAATATTGTTTATGTAAATTCTTTGACACAAAATTCTGATTCAATCTATCGAGTAACAACAATAGTCAGTTGTAGTTAATTGATTGTTAGGATGCTCTATTATTGAACAAAACCCATTTTTCTTGTACTAAGTATAGAAAATATATAGCCTCAGTTAAGCCCTATCCATTCATTTGCCAATCATTCACAATTGATAATTGAATAGCATCTTTTTACGAATCATTATTTGTTATGATGTGATTAGCCATGGACAAATGATTCTATATTAAATTTTCCCTTTAAATTCCTCTAAGGAACATGGGGGGTCTCAACCAACGGGTTTTCGACATTTCGGTGACTATTTGTTTTCAGTGTATTATTAGTCAATTAGTAGCACCTAGGCCAGTTGAAAAAGGACCCAGTCAATCCTACCCGCCCAGGGATCGAACCCTTGACTCCGAAGAGGCAGCCGGATACATTACCACATCCGCCACGAGACAGATAATGATTCTATATAGAGCGTATTAATTGACAGGTTTTTGCCACCGAAATAAAACACACTTACTACGAAGAAGACCATCCCTTTCACACTTTCATCTGTATCCGTTCATTGATCAGCAGCAAATTACTAGTATTGAAAAGCTCCGGTTTATCTCTTAGATTCTATGCATTATGGCAGGCCATCAGTTGTTCACATTGAAGGTCTAAACAGCTTAATTCTAAAAAACTGAAGATAGTATAACAACAGCTAATAACGTCACAATTTCGGATAATATTTTTCGACAAAGCGAGTTTTAAGGTTACTTTGCGCATTAGATAACAAACGGCTTGACGAATTTAAGCCACCCACACCTAAGTATTTTAAAGATATTTTCTACATTTCTTCCATACATAATTTTGGTATTGGATCGATAGCTCTTCATTTTTCCTAAAGGGGAACTTGTTTCGTTTCACTCTTAATTGGAATAAGCTCGTTACCAATTCTTCAATATTGTTTCACATTTTATTTATTCGTATGAGTTTTTGTTGCACAGTTATACGTCATAGTTCCAAGGAAGACAACCAATTTCGTGCAGCCGTGGTTAGATCTTTTATATCAGTCGAAGTCAAAGATGGTCGAACACAGTCCACAGCTCTCCCAACGTTCCTCCCAAGCAATGATCGGGTTGAGGTTGAGACCCCCCATGTTCCTTATAGGAATTGAAAGGGAAATTTATTTTAATGGCGACTACAATAACTAAAATTATTTCTCATTAATAATTTAATTCCATTCAAACAATATGTAAAATTCAAAAAGTAGCTAAAAAATTGTGATAGGTAGGGGGAGCTAGGCTGGTACGGGGAGTGGCAGTTACAATTATCTTATTCAGATAATTATATTTTTATACAGTCGACTCTCAACGCTAATTCGAAACTCGAAGGACTATTAAAATATTTCAAATGTAAAATTATAAAGTGGTTAGAATCGAAAGCTTGAATTATCGAGAGTTTACTGTATTAATTGATGAAAAAGAGCTATAATCTCCAAATGGGTTCTGCGCCCAATTAACTAATTAACTTATTAGATATATTAATTTTACAGAGCAAATTAAGGTCTTAACTGCACCCGCTTATCTTTGGAATCATATTTTGACGAACCTCAAATCTACACACAGTAGTGTGAAAAACTCGAAAAACATGGTAAAAAGTAAAAATATAATGGAATTGTGCTGGAAATATTGGAATTTTACTGGAATTCAAATTATATTTGTACACGAAATCAATTCCAATGCAAATAAATGGTTTAAAATTAAAATTTTTGTAAAATTCACTATAAAATCTTATAACTACCATTATTTTATTAATGACATACATCCGGGTCATATGTGCACAGTATTTTTAAGAAAAAATTTCCATTTTAAATTTAAATTACTTGTCATATTCTAGTTTTAAAATTTGCCACTAGTTAGCGAACGTGTCGATTTGGAAATTTCTAGTCACAATACATTTAAAACGAAAAGTTGGTTGACTGTGTCTCTTAGTCAAAGACGGTAAAGATAGTCAGCTTTTGTGTGAAATTACCAAGTTGTGCTTCTAGGTGGCGCAGGCAATAATGATGACTGTCGTGTATTGTTGGTAATATTATGGCCACACCGATTATTAAATTCCCTACAAATCTTACATAAATAGTTTTATAATTAATTTTTGCAATGAACTTACTGAAAATATTTGCAGAATTTATATACTCGTATGGAACAAAAACATGGCAAAATTATGCAAGTTAATTATTTTCTTCAGTGCCCTAATGATACAACACCATTTATGTTCAGGATCGTTTTAATAATTTGTCTTTTTTTCGCTCATTTTTCATTTTGGTTTATGTTTCGTTAATCATTGTAAATTGGAATGAGTGATTAAATCATTGCCAATTGTCCAATATAGTTTCACATCGATTTGGTGCCAAGTCGCTCAACCTTGTATATGTTGTCCGGATTTTACGTGATGTCATCAGTCGGAAGAAATATGTACATGTATCAATCTTGTTGATGTTTTTTATTGTTAAAATGAAGACTAGACATATGTATATTATTATCTAGATTCTATTTTGTACCGAATTTAACACTATTTTCTTAAAAACTTCAATACTGAATTGGGTGAGGGAATTTTTGCGATTTTTATCGCATTTAGGCACAAATTAAGTGATATTCACTTATTAGACCAAAAATTAGGGTGTGAAGTAGTTATTACAAGTATTTAATCACTTTAAAAGTCTTTTGTTACAATATTATCGCTAATTTTCTTGTATACAAAATCGAAACAGTGAATGGTATCCGGCTGATGACGTTTCACTACACTGTAAGATATAGTGCGTACTGTTCTCTTCTACAATTTAACATTTCATCAATGGATATTGAAATTTCAAAAAAATACAGATTGAAAATTTTTCAAATACAAAACTCTAAATGAAAGTAAGAAAAAAGAGGTTAAAACAAAAACCGAGCCTCGAATTCGGTACTTCCTGGGAATAATTTAATTAATATTTAAGGTTATTTATTGCAGTTTAATAAACATTAATTTATGAAAGAAACAAAAAATTTAGGGAATTTTGATTTTTCCTTGACTCATTGATTCGATTTGAATGTGGTTAAGTAACTTTAAAGATTCATTTTTGTAAAGACTTTATTAGATAAAAAATTCAGAAAAAGGTCGAATTTGCATTAGCGACAATCATAAATTGTGTCTGCAGTTTTCATAACATGGGGAGGACATACATTTCTATGCCATCGAAAACAGGATCTGAATGAAATACATAAAGGGATGAGAATGTAATAGTGTTGCAGAGGTTGAAGCCTTCCGTTGATTATGAAATCTGATCAATTTACCCAAGTTTAGAATTAAAAAATTGCATTGAAGAAAGGTGTCCAAAGAATTCTTTAAAGCACTTGTGCTATAAAAACGGCTTTGATAGAACAAATTGTAGTTTTATTAGGCAATCAACAAACACCAAAGTATTTAATTATTCGATTTTTCTGTGGTTTTTACAATGAACAAGTATCAATCTTAAAACTAAGGGTGTTTATTAAACCTGACTTTTCCCTAATTCAATTATCAATAGACACCAATGGAGGGAAAGAATCATTTAGGCAAAGGGCCAGACCGCCCCATAAGTCTATACGGATTTGAAGTAGAAGGTTTAACAAAGAATTATAAATAGAAAAAAATAGAAAAAATTTAATAATTCCATTTCAAAGCGAAGCGAGTAAAAATATAAACTTACTTTTAGCTGAAACATAATTATCTCAAAATAAATTTGTTTTAGATTAATCTATTTTTAGATCATTGTATTTGAAAAAGATCTATCAAAATGACATTAATAATTAAATTGGGGAAATCATTAATTCTGTAATGGTTTTCTAATGTTACTGCTTNTATAAACTTACTTTTAGCTGAAACATAATTATCTCAAAATAAATTTGTTTTAGATTAATCTATTTTTAGATAGTTGAATTAGAAAAAGATCTATCAAAATGACATTAATAATTAATTTGGGGAAATCATTAATTCTGTAATGGTTTTCTAATGTTAATGCTTTTATATTTAATTGATTTGGATGTTAGTTATTGCACAGTAACACTTTAAACATGTTGAAGAACCAAGCTCTAATACTATTGCTAGCAATAATCTTAGGTATTGTTTACAAACTTATTTCTTGTGAAAAGTATTTCGTTTTAATATATAAAATTAAAAATATTAAAATAGCTGGAGCTGAGAACGACGGATGCAGAAAAACTTGCAATCGCGTACTTGGAGCTATTTGTGCGCAGTTTCCCAATGGAACCACATTTGAAATTGGCAACGATTGCGAATTTGAAAATAGAAAATGTTCGGAGGCGGGCCTAATACTTCTGAAACGTGGAAGCTGTTCTGAAACAGAAGCAAAAGACTATTGAAATGATTATTTTCAATTAAATACCGTTTTTATTTGCAAGTTTATCTTTTATATTTTATTTTGTTTGTAATATAATAAATATATTATACTGCATGTCTATGGAAAGTGGATTTTATTTAGAATTTAATGGTATTTTTAGGATTCCTGTAAAATTATTATTAACGCTGTTATTTAGGTTTAAACCTTAATTTTCGATTCTCCTCCTATTTTTCCAATTATCTGTTTACTCCTATTTGCATAAGAGGCCATATCCAATGCCTGGGCAGAAAATGAAAAGAAAGT
>JXOV01002280.1:0-17977 GCA_001014945.1 Clogmia albipunctata
ATTATAATAAAGTATAGCTTAGCTTCGATAATGCAGGTGAGGAATTCACTCCTGCCCTAAAAATACGAATTTCCAGATCCAACACAACACTTCAGGTCCGTCGGTCACCATCATCCTAATTTAAGGATCTCCAACAAATGTATCGAGATTCTGTATTGATCCAATCTTCGCAAAGAATTATCCATCCTCTAACCTACATAATTATCTCCAAGCAACCATTGAAATTTTTGTTCTTAGAAGAAAATTCTTTTTTTTTCAATTTTTGATCCCAAACATTATCCCTAATATACTAAACGATACACTTCACTTTAATCTATCTACGGACACAAAATTCCCTAATATTTATCAAATTTTACAATCTCAATAATTAATTTAAATTCCATTTGATAAAAATTAAACTGTCACAAAAGTATATAATATGAAATAAAAATAAGTTGGTATTTATGAAGTAACATTTATTAGCTCTATTTAATTTACAATTTATACCCATATAAAAAATATATAAGCCATTATAAGTATGTAGCTGTAGTTTTACCTGAAATTTCAAAGTATAAAAAATTTAAATAAAATTGGAAATTGATTCCGAATATAATTGAAAAAGAATGCTTTATAATTTCAAGATTATAATAACTAAAACAAACTATTGCTTTCTTCTACAGATCAGATGAATAACCAGTGAATTCAATGGGCTCAATTTTGATTTCTATCTCCGATTCTGTTAAATTCTGGGAATGGTTTTCTTCCTTTAAATTAGACGCCAAATGGTTTCCAATAGACACATTTCCTTCCGTTATAAACTGAATTTGGTATTCATTTACAACCTCTTCAAAACATTCTGGTTCAATTTTTATTTCGGATTCAAGTTTGAACTCATCGTTTTTAATCTTTCCTTTTGTATTTATTGCGGTTTGTCCTTTCAAATTTGTATTTTTACATATTTTCCGTGTATTTTGTTTTTTATGTGTAGTTTTATGTTTCTGGAAAGAACTACAATGCCGATAACTCTTATTGCATACATCACATTCAAATGGTTTCTCACCGGTATGTGTTCTTTTATGTTCTAACAAGATTGTTGAGGTGAAAAATCCTTCTTTACAAACTTCACATTGGAATGGCTTTTCATCGGCGTGAATCCTTTGATGTATTTTCAGATAAGAAGCCGCTGAAAAAGTTTTTTCACAGGATGTACATTGAAATGGCTTCTCCCCCGTGTGAAGTCGTTGGTGAATTTTAAAATTACTTGTCGATGAAAAAGTCTTATTGCAGACTTCACAAACGAAAGGCCGTTCTCCAGTATGTGTCCGTTTGTGGTGAATTAATTCTCCTGAAGTTTTATAGTTTTTGCTGCAGATATCACATTGAAATGGTTTCTCACCGGTATGGATTCTTTTATGTTCGATCAATTGACTAGATTGATGGAAACTTTTTTTGCACACGTCACATTTAAACGGCCTTTCTCCCGTATGAATTCGAGTATGACTATTTAAACCATCGAGTCGAGTAAAACTCTTGGAACAAACTTTGCATTGAAAGGGTTTCTCACCAGTATGTAGTCTTTTATGCTGGGTTAAATGCCAAGATTCAATGAAACTTTTGCTGCATACATCACATTTAAAATGACTCTCTCCAGTATGTCTTAGATTGTCTTCTTAGAGTAGAGTTTGTTGTAAAAGTTTTATTACAAATTTCACAAACAAAGGGTTTCATTTTGGAATGAGTTCGTTTATGCTTACTCATATAGTTTGGTTTACTGAAGCTTTTGCTACATACATCGCATTGAAATGCCTTTTTCGATGTATCGCAACTGTTTTCAGAAGACAGATGGACATCTTCTATGGTTTGATTTTCCATTTCTTCTATTTTAATTGACATTTTCCTGTTGAAGTAGCTTAACAGCGAGATTTGGGATGTTGTTTTGAAGGCAATGCCTTTTTAAACACTTAAAAAGAGATGTTAACCATGCCACAGAGTCACTGGTGTGAACTTCTGTCTAAGGCACGTTGGAATTTCAACTCGACTTCTTCTTTGATCTACAAACAACCAAATAAAGGTGCTCTTTCCTTTATAAAATTCAATTTTCGGCGAATAAATTCTAAGTTCTCTGTTGAAAAGCTCTGGTTGGTCACAATCACGAAGTAAGCCTTTCTGAAATATTAAAATTTTGATTGAGTTCAGTATGTAATAGGGAACTTAATCCATGTACTTACCTCATTAGCAGACACGTAAATCAACCAACTCTCTGAATTTAAAAACACTTTTTGTTTACAACAAAATTTTGCCTCAGACAGGAAAATTTGATAATTTTTCATGTTGTGTGATACTGAGAAAACTGAAATATCTCGTTATTGACCGGAGCAGCTAAGAAAACTGGAATGGACAAAGTTGCGGCAATTTTTAAAATTGAAGGAGTTGTCAATTTGTTCAAGCGAAAATTAATTAAATGTCAAAACTTTTGTTTATTTTGATTTGGTTTAGGGTTCTTGTGTAACAATTTGTGTTTCTCAAACTAGAAGTATAGTTCTGTCAAAAAGTATTTGAAAATAACGGTTTTTTTCAAATTTGATTACAAAATTTGACCACAAAATGGCACGGTTTCCATTTAAACTCCGAACTAAGGATCTGTAATGAAACACAAAGAGTTTGAAATTGTGTCGAGGCCCTGTTAATGGCTAGGAAAAAAGATTTTTTTGTAGGTTACTTTTTCCAGCTGTTTTACATCCGCAATTTTCTTATACCACCTTTACCTAAACCCTCCTTCTTACAAACTTTTTTTAGACAACAAAGAAAAGAAAGATTCTTTAAAAAAGAGAGCAAAATTATTCACCTTTTTACGTACTCTAGTAGTATAACCGTTACTTTAATCAATAGGTTCTGATTTAAACATTTATCCGTGGAGTGTAATTGTCTATTTGAAACAGTGATTTGTTTACATTGTTTTTAACTTCGTTGTTGTCCACAAAAATAAAATTTTAGAGTGAAAAGTGGGTTCAAATGAACGTGAACGGCTTTACTTCGGAGGAAGACAGTCGGGGTCCTTCTGTGAGTGCCCATTTGAAAGAATTTGATTGGCTTTATAAGTTTTTGTTAATGTTTTTGTGGTTTTCGAATTTTCTATATTATTTCAATATTTTGTGCTTTTCCCAGGACCAAGTCTGTTGCTTGATAGATGAGCACGACAGGTGCCGGAATCCGGCTGGAAATGCCAGCTACAACAAGCGAATTCAGAAAATGGCGGCGCAAAGGCGACTTAAATTGACAAATGACTCAAATGCACGGCATATTTACATTTGCGATTACCACAAAAACCGCATACAAAGTGCAAGGACCAAGCGGCGGAGGAAGGACAGCGAAGACGACAGCAACGAGACTGATACAGATCTGCCCGAAGTGGATTTCTTCCAGCTCCAGGTCCACACTCTAAGGAAATACAAGCGCCACTACAAAATCTCCACCAGACCCCAATTGAACAAGTCACAGCTAGCTGAGGTGCGTTATATTCATCTTTACTGGTTCAATTTTTGTATGAAAAGAGACAGTTTTATTCAGAAATCAAAGCTATGTTGAAGTTTTTCATGTTTTGCTTTTTAGTAAAACAAAAATGATAACTATTGAAGTTTTTGTTGTTTTTATGAAAAGTTTCATTTCCTAGTGATTTCTATGTAACAATTGCTCAGAGATTTATCAAAGAGGAAAAGGATCTACAAATTTTTCTGGTTGAAACCTTAATCGTAAGTTAATTTAACTTATTGGCCAAAAATTTTACATTCACACTATGTAGATTGAAGTTATTTGCAATTTGCCTCAACAAGACGATTTTTGATATTGCATTTTAAATCTAATTTCCATTTTATTTTTAAGGAGAAACCTTGTAGATGAAAGGCAAATTTGAGGAAGGTTCACTAGAAACTCTGATAACTCATTATTTTATTGCGGTCGCATCTTCAGCATCCTGTTTCAATCGTATTCTAAGGATAAAATTTCAATTTAAAAATCAAATTATTTTTTAAGACTACATTTTGTTGTAAACAAACTGTCAATTCTATGAATAAAGCAAGTTTGACTATGAAATTTCGAATCACAAACACATTTAAATAATATTCGAAAAGAAGAAAA
This sequence comes from Clogmia albipunctata, assembly GCA_001014945.1. Classification (NCBI taxonomy): domain Eukaryota; kingdom Metazoa; phylum Arthropoda; class Insecta; order Diptera; family Psychodidae; genus Clogmia; species Clogmia albipunctata. The sequence goes on from JXOV01002280.1 coordinate 4,114, forward strand.
GATTAAAAATTGAGTTTTGACTGATTTGTATGAATTTTGGCCGTTTCATCATCAATCTTCTTACTTCAAATCACTTGGAATAATGTTGGACATATGATGATATTTCTAAAGTTTACTTTGTAAATTGTTTTCTCCGTGCATTTTCTTGTATTGAACTTCTAGTGCAGGGATGGGCAAATTTTTTTAAGAAGAAGGCCTAACGACATAACAAAATATCTAAACCTGATAAAATAATTAAGAAACATAAATTTTTATTGGACGAACTGAACTTTAATAACACTAAAAGAATATGAATTCTACAATGTTTTTCCTTAAAACGCAGTGTAATAGTTATTTTCAACATTGTATTGAAATTGCTTAGTTTTCAGCATCCGAGGAAAAAAGTTTGTCATCCTGAAGGCACTGAGGGTCGCAATTCTTCCGAGATGCTGAAAAGTCCAATTTCAATACAATGTTGAACAATATTTTACATCCCGAGGAAAAATAATAGCAAAAAATCGCAATTACAGTGTGTCATCTAGTAATCATTGGAAATGACAATCATATATATTAATNAAATCAAAATTGAATTAAGCATACCTTTGACAATTATGTCATTTTCACTTTGAATGAGTAGGTTCGTCTTCCAAAAAGAGTGTTGAAATGAAATTATTACAACATCCAGTGGTGCAAAGTGACGTATTTCGTGCTTACTTTGACGATTGAAATGTTAATATTACACCTTCGAATAATGTAAANAAATCAAAATTGAATTAAGCATACCTTTGACAATTATGTCATTTTCACTTTGAATGAGTAGGTTCGTCTTCCAAAAAGAGTGTTGAAATGAAATTATTACAACATCCAGTGGTGCAAAGTGACGTATTTCGTGCTTACTTTGACGATTGAAATGTTAATATTACACCTTCGATTAATGTAAAAACTATTATTCTGTTATAAAAACACGAAAAATAAAATTTACCTTTGATTTTTTCTTTAAAACATTAAGTAATATTTTTCTAGTGTTTTAATATTTAAAATGCTTAAAATAAAACGGATCCTTTAACTAGTTTATAAAACCGAATTTATATTATATTTTTTTTAAGAAAGTCATTTTTTGTACTAAAATTTAAATTTTAAATTTCTCAAAATAATTAAGATATAATTTTACTTTCAGATAATATCGGAACATTTTAAACAAATTCCAATAAAGGAGAAGGAAGTGCTGACCTATTTTATTTACATGGTGAAACTGGACCAGCAGAAGAACGGGATTGAGACGACTTGATAAATGTTATTTGAAAAAGAGTTGGCCATGAAAACTCTTCTGGCTGAAAACCCGCCCGAATCAGATTTAAGACTATTATGATCATTAGTATTATAAGTTTGAAAGAATAAAGAGTGACTAACTGAAAAAGTTAAATAAATATAACAATAAAGAGTAATTTAAAATGATTTTTTATTGCAAATCATCAATCCAACTGCATAGTTTCTTCTTCTTCGCTATCATCATTTTGTTGTTGCTTCTTTTTGGATTTCTTTGTCCTTTTCTCTGGTGTTGGTTGAGGATCTTCATCTTGGTCATCTGTATCACTTTCTTCTGACTCTGGCACCCATTTCTTGCTTTCTTCTGTGGAAATTGGCATTAAAACGGCTGAATTTTTGTCGATACTGACTACTTCAGAATCAATCGAAGTAACCACTGACTCTTGTTCTTCGGAAAGTGGGACTTTGTTTTCAACATTTTCGGCCTTTGGTCGACTTTTTCGTAGTTTAATCGGGATTCGGTCGAGTTCACTAGTTTTTATAGTGTTTTCTTTGATGCTGTTCATAAAACTGACTGGTACTCCGTCGTCGCGAGCCTGTTTATCAGCTTCAACCGCCTGTTTTACGAATTCGACAAAAGTTTTAGCCTGCTTTGCCGCAATTTGTGCGGTTCGAACCAAAAGATCAGGACTTGTCAGTGACACTCCTCCTAAGTGAAGGCCACACAGTTCTTTGTAAGAGTTTAAGCCGAATACTAGGTTGGATTTGGACACCTTTTCCTCTAAACTGGTTGGATCGGCAACGGAAAATTCACCGGATTCGAAAACGGCAAAAGAAACGCAAACTGGAAAATGGTGAAGCACCAGAGGGATGGGGTCCTTTTCTCGGTCTGTATGAACTATCAAAGTGTCCCCCAAAGTGGTGACATCAGGTCGCCTAAAGTGACTTAGAGCGGCCAAAATACCAATTGAAGCGCAATCGCAAACGTTTCCAGAGTCGTTTAAAACGGCCACATCAACCCTTAAACTCCAAGCTTTCTCTTCGCTGACCAAGCATAGCGACTCCAAGTCAACGCATCTCGAGTCTGTGAACGCTCTCTCCAGAATCCGGCTCACTTGAACACCTATTTCTGGCATTTTGCCCGCCTCAAAATGAGGAGCGGCCATCGGACCGAAATCAACGTTAATAAAAAGCTGTCCTTCATTAGGCCGCGACGCTTTCGGCACCACCACCTCACAGCTGACCGTCACCAGGCATCGGGTTTCGCCCAAAGATACCTGAACGCTCCCAAATTCACGACCAAAATTTATTTTTAACTTCCGGAATTCGTCCAATTTTCTCCCATCTATCCTCTGCAAGTAAAAGACAAGCATTAAAACAATATCTTATCACAAATGATGAGTACCTTTCTCTCTCCAATGCATTTGTTGATAAAATCCTTTTCGCAATTACTCAAAAATGTGTCCCTCATGTTGCTGTTTATTTACAATCCAAGTAACCGAATCGAGTTTTCGAACTAAAATTAACGGACTTTGTTAAAAATATTTAATTTAAGGCCTTGGTATTTATTAAAGGACTAACTTATTTATTACTTTTAAAATTAGGATTATATAGTAGAAATAAAAAGCTAAATTATTAATTTTCATTGATAATTTGATGATAATTTTTATTGAAACTAAAATTTACCAATAATAAAAATTCCATGCATATCTTATACCTCGATGTGCCTTCGAAACGTCATAATAAAAACAAAACATAAATATTGTGATTATTTAGCAGAAAATACAGTTTTATAAAAGGTCATATACTTTATTTATATAGTAAGTAGTATGATGTTATAGGTCTTTACATTCTCAATGAAAAAGTCCTAATTTTAGCTCAAAACCACCTTCATAAAATGGACTTATTAATGGAGATTAAAATTGAAGAAAATTACGAAATTGAAGATGAAATTGTTCAAAATGATTCCAAGAAAATTATAACTTCTGTTGAATGTCACGAACCATATGCAACTTCGAGTGATTTAAAGACTGATTCACAAAAATATATCAAAAAAGTGTTTACTGAATGTGAAATATGGAGTGAGAAAATAAAAATAAAAGAAGAAGTGGAGAGTTATACCACAGAAACTGTAGATTCGATATCTAATTCACAAAATTATAATCAAAAAGACCCCCTGGACTGTGAATTGTGGAACCAAAAGTTTAAAGTGAAAGAAGAGTTAAATCACGTCGCAGATAATGTCGATTTGATATCTAAAGACAATGACGACACATCAAAAGAGGGTAAAACAAATATCGTTAAATCAAATCTTTCAATTGTGCAAAATCATAGTCCTACGGGAGAGAAGCCTTTTGTTTGTGAAGTTTGCAATAAAACTTTTACAACAAATGGTTCTCTCAAAAGGCATAATCTAACACATACTGGAGAGAGGCCGTTTGAATGCGATGTATGTAGCAAAAGGTTCTTTCAATCTGGTCAAGTAAAAGAACATAAAAAAACACATACTGGTGAGAAGCCATTTCAATGTGATGTATGTAACAAAAGTTATTCTCAATCTGGTCGTTTAAAAGAACATAAAAGATCACATACTGGAGAAAGGCCATTTGAATGTGATGTTTGCAGCCAAACTTATTTATATGCAGCTAATTTGACAGCACATAAAAGAAAACATACTAGAGAGATGCCTTTTCAATGTGAAATATGTTGCGAAACCTTTAAAACTTCACTACAATTAACTGTTCATAACCGAGTTCATACCGGAGAGAACCCGTTTTATTGTGAGGTATGCGGTAAAAATTTTTCTCATCATTCTAGTTATAAAAGGCACAAAATGACCCATACAGACAAAAAGCCAATCGGAAGTGAAAACGAAGAATTAATTTCCTCATTTTATAAAAAGCAACTACAAGATGGTGAGAAGCCATTTCAATGTGATATTTGCAGCAAAAGGTATTCTCAGTCTAGTAAATTAAAAGCACATAAAAGAACACATACTAAAGACAAGCCGTTTAAATGTGATGTCTGCAGCAAAAGTTTTTATCATTCATGTAATTTGAAAGACCATAAAAGAACACATACTGAAGAGAAGCCGTTTAAATGTGATATCTGCAGCAAAAGTTTTTACTATTCCAGTAATTTGACTTCACATAAAAGGATACACACCGGTGAGAAGCCACTTCAATGTGAAATATGTAGCATGAATTTCTATAAATATAGTCATTTAATACAGCATAAAAGAACCCATACTGGTGATAAGCCATATGAATGTGAAATATGTTGCAAAAGTTTCTCTCATGCTCGGAGTTTAAGAGTACATAAAAGAACACATACTGGCGAGAAGACAGTTAAATGTGATATCTGCAGCAAAAGTTTTTATTGTTCCAATAACTTGGCTGCACATAAAAGGATACACACCGGTGAGATGCCATTTCAATGTGATGTTTGTGGCAAAGAGTTTAGAGAGGCTAGTAATTTAAAGAAACATCAAAGAACTCATACTGGTGAGAAGCTATATGAATGTGAAATATGTAACAAAAAATACGGTCATTCTAGTACTTTAAAAGTACACAAAAGAATGCATCATTTTGTGGTCCAGCAACAAAACGGAAATAAGCCAGAAAGTTCGGAGGTGACTAGTAAAGTAGAGCTTGTAGAAGTCAAACTTGAACCTAGTGAAATAACGAATTATGTGTAGAATTTGCAAATAATAATAGTGGTAAACCGCGGCGAAAAACAACGTAAAGAAATAATAATATTAAAATTATATTTGTACACGACACCAATACTATGCAAATAAATGGATTTAAATTAAAATTTTGGTAAAACTCAAATTTTAATAAGGTTCACTATAAAATCTGATAACTGCCATTATTTTATTGATGACACATCTTTTAGATCCTGTTTAAACCGTATTTTAAAGAAAATATTTCCATTTTAAATTTAATTCAATAAGCTCAAAAATATTCCACTAGATGGCGAACGTGTCAATTTGGTAATATCCAGACACAATACATTTAAAGCTGACGCAATTTTAAACAAAGCAAACTGTTCTTTTTTGTATGAATTTAGCTGTCCGCCCTTTTAGGTGGCGCGCGTTTAGTTACTATAAAATCATTCGTCTAACTCTTATTCGTAGTTATTCAAACCATGACCACAATATTTCATACCAAGATAAAAAAGCTATAACAATAAAATTGAATTTTGAAATCCATGTAAAAAACCATGTTAAATTGTTAGATTATATTCGTCATCGTCAGCCAATTGGTATGTCCATTCCTGAACCAAAGATCTCTATAATGGATCTCCATATTTTTTCTATCTGTCGTCAATCTTCGCCACGTTGCTCTGAAACATCTTCTCAGGTCGTCGTCCCATCTTTCTGCTGGTCTTCCTCCTCTTGGACGGACATTAACTCTGGAGATCCACTCATGTATCAGATTTGTCCAATTACTTCCACTTGCCACATGGCCAGCCCATTGGAATTTTAAAGATTTTCGAATTTAGTTATATTCCTGAGTTCTGTATTTGTCATTCTGTCAATTAGGGGTACACCAATTTTCTCTCCATATGCCTTTGACTTACGGCAATAGTCTGGATTGTCTTTTTCGTTAAAAGCCATATTTCACAACCATAAGTCAAGACAGGTAAAACATTGATTATAGACTCTTGTATTCAGATGTTGAGGAATATTTGAATGAGGACCAAACACATTATGCAGTTTGCCAAATGCTGCCCAAGAAAGTCTTATCCATCTGGAAACTTCGTCTTCAATTGTATTAAAAGACATATTTTGTCCTAGATAAATGTAGTCGTTGACGATATTACAGCTTTCAGTTTTAACTGTTGTTCCTTGAACATTGGACGTTCGTTTTCCATAATTTCCTATCTTCAGCGACATCTGACTCAAGTCATTTATAAGGGTCTCAATATCGCTAAGGTTGTCAGCAAAAAGCACAATGTCATCTGCGAATCATAGGTGGTTCGGGTATTGACCTTTTTTATCCCTCTTCGATTCCAATTTACAGTTTTAAACATGTCCTCAAAAGCCACAATATATAATTTAGGCGATAATATGTCCCCTTGTCTTATTACCCTAAATTGCTTTATCGTTGTTTTATTTATGTCATTCTTGTCACCCTTTTTTATATATATTTTTTATTTATTGTATTCAATTAATTACCACAATATTTCAATGTTATAATTCGTATTCATATTTCATTAGAAAAAAATGTATTTGTCTAAATCACCTATCAAAGAACAGTTGATAACACAGATCGAGACCCATTCAAACAAATGCCAAATCAACAAGCGGATCACACAACAACAAAATAACCCAATCCCTTTTCAGACTGAAAGGACAAAGCTACAACGAAGTTCAAAAACATCAAAATGTCTACTGAGCTTAAAGCAAGTTTCGGCAGAGAACAAGGGGGGATTGTCATTAGACGCCAAACGGCGAAAAACCCCAAACTTCCTGCGGTAATCCCGAAGCACATTGCACTCAGTCAAAATGTGCTCCAGAGTATCTGCACTCCTGGAGTTGCACAATTGACACTTTGTCATCCTTTTTATAAATTAATATCACCTAAGTTTTTTCCAAGTGCATGGGATATTTCGTGTCTAAACACGCAATGAATAATTATTTTGGGAACTCTAGAGTGGCATTATTTTATTATTTCAAAGTTCAATTAATAAATCATCTGGTCCGGTAGCCTCATAATTGTTGAAGTTCATATTATTTAACTTGATTGCAATCTTGTCACATTGATCAAATCCTTAGTATTTATGAAAAAGAGAACGTCTCTTTATTTAAAAACGAGGGCCAATTAATAGCTGGGTGTAGGGCCCTTTCAAAAGAGAAAACTAAAACCCTTCTCTTTACACTCTCATTTGATTAAGTTTATGCCCGCAAAGTTACGCCCGGTTGCTCTTTAAGACCTGGGTTTTTTCTTTTTTTTATCGGAGATTAACGGAAAGACACCATGTTCCTTTTCACGTAAACCTTATTTTCAATTTTTTATACTTTTTGGCACAAATTAAGAATATTTTATTTCTCCAATTATTATTTACATATCAAATCATTTTACTTCAACACACATTACAATGAGCACGTTTAATATTTAGAAGTGATTTGTTGCTCTGAAGAAATTTTGCAAAGTGATAAAATTTTCAATATTTGAAAAATGTTCAGATTCATATAATTTACGTAAAAAAGAACGGTATATAATTGTAAATTGAACATAAAACTATTTTAATCATATTGATGTGTTATTTTCGTGAAAAAATTAATTTTTAAATGACAAGAAAATTTCGTAATATGTAACGAAATATTTAAATTTAAAAAACCACGATAAAGCTAATCCAAACTAAAATTTTCTTAAATGGCGTGAAACTGCATGCATATCTTATACCTGGTATGCTTATGCCATTAAAAAGTCATAATAAAAAACAGCATGTAGGTAGTTAATTTTGCTTAAAACACAGTTTTTACTAAAGGTTCTAAGCTTCTTTGGTGGTAAGTATGATCCTAATACGGGACTTCATTTGCTAAACCATAAAATTTTTATTTCAGGACGAGGAAACCTTTGCAAAATGGACATAAATCAATTTTTATTGATGGAGATTAAAGTTGAAGAAAATGACAATATTCCTCAGAATTTATTTGTTGAAAACGATTCCAAGACAACTGTTACTTCTAATGAATGTAACAAACCATATTTAAATTCGAGTGATTTGGGGACTAAATCACAAAACTATATTGAAAAAGACCCTCTAGAATGCGAAATACGAGAACAAAAATTCAAAATAAAACAAGAAAAGGATGTCGATTCGATATCTGATTCACAAAATTATATTGAGAAGGACTCTCTTGAATGTGAAGTATGGACCCAGAATGTTAAAATAAAAGTAGAGAATAATCACATTACAGAAGATGTCGATTTTGTGTCTGATTCACAGAAATTTATCGAAAAAGATCCTCTCGAATGTGAAACATGGAGCCAGAAATTTGAAGTGAAGGAAGAGGATAACGAGATCCCAGAAAGTGTCGATTTAATATCTGAGGACAATGACGATACATCAAAAGAGGAATTACAAAGTGGTGTTTGTAGAACAAATATCAGTACTTCCACGGTTTTAACCGTGCCTACTCATGGGAAGGCTTTTGTTTGTGAGATTTGTAATAAATCTTTTACAAGAAGTGGTTCTCTCAAAATACATAATCTTACACATACTGGAGAAAGGCCTTTTGAATGCGATGTATGTAAGAAAAGGTTCTTTCAATCTTATCATTTGAAGGAACACAAAAGAATACATACGGGTGAGAAGCCATTCCAATGTGAAATATGTAGCAAAAGTTTTATAACTTCCGGAAAATTATCTTCACATAAACGAGGTCATCCCGGAGAGATGTTGTTTCATTGTAAGGTATGCAGCAAAGATTTTCCTAATTTTACAGATTTAAAAGATCACAAACTGACCCATCGAGGAGAAAAGCGATTCGCATGTGATGTATGCAGCAAGAGTTACTCACTATCTGGTCTCTTGGAAGAACATAAAAGGTCACATACTGGAGAAAGGCCATTTGAATGTGAATTATGTAGCAAAGCCTTTATAAGTTTGGGAAAGTTAACTAGACATAAACGAAGTCATACCGGAGATAAGCCGTTTTATTGTGAGATATGCGGCAGAGGTTTTAATGATTCTTCTGGTTTTAAGAATCACCAACTGACCCATACAGGTGAGAAGCCATTCAAATGTGATTTGTGCGACAAAAGTTTCTCCCAGTCTTTTCATTTCAAAGAACATAAAATAACACATACTAAAGTTAACCCATTCCAATGTGAAATATGTGGCAAGAACTTTAAGAGTTCAGGAGTATTAACTAGACATAAACGAGTTCATACTGGAGATATGCCATATTATTGTGAGATTTGTGGCAAAGGTTTTAATGATACTGCTAGCTTCAAGAATCACAAAATGATCCATACAGGTGAAAAGCCATTCGAATGTGAAATATGCAACAAAGGATATATTACTTCTTCACAATTGCTAGACCATAAAAAACTACACACTGGAGAGAAGCCATTTCAATGTGAAGTTTGTAATAAGAAGTTTCTTCGAGCAAACGATTTAAATGTACATAAAAGAATTCATACTGGAGAGAGGCCGTTTGAATGTGATGTATGCGGCAAAAGTTTCTATAAATCTAGTTATTTGTCTGAACATAAAAGGATACATACTGGTGAGAAGCCCTTTCAATGTGGCGTTTGTGGCAAGAAATGCAGAAGGTCTAGTAATTTAAATAAACATAAATGCATTCACAATTGAGAGTAACCTGTACAAGGTGATGGATTTAATAAGAATTATGTAAACAATTCTAACTTGAAGGTACAACAAATATTATAGAAAAACAAATAAAAATTGAGCCAAAAATTTTGAAGAGAATTGAAAATGAATTTGGTTTTAAACATTTGTCTTATGATATCGAAAAATAGTTTTGAATCGTCAAAAATCATTGTAGAAAACAACAAAAACATCCAAAGAACGGGAAATAGAGAGTAATCTTAAACCTAAAGAATTAACGACTGAATATGAATTATTTGCAAGTTGTTATTATTAATATCAGAAACTTGTTTTAAATTGTAATAAATAATGAGCCTCTCATATACATACCTAGTTTTATTACTTATAATAATTGTTCAAAAGCTTCCTTTTCCATCACCTATACATTTAATTATATATCTTACATTTATCACTCAGAAACAAGTCCTAATTTAGTTAAATTTTAAACAACATTAATTTTGTGCAATATCGAAAAGAAGACTTCTCGCAAATTGTCACCAATTTAAAGAAAATACAAATTGTTGTCAAAACCATTTCGTTGTGAGTATTCTCATCTCACTCTAGTAAACACACTGTCGTACTTTCCGCTGCGAACGGTTTTCATTTTTAATTATCGAATAACTGGTATTTTTCTCAGAATTATACAAAATAGCGTTCGATACACATGTTGAAATCAGTTATTACAGCACTTGTATCGAAATATACCATTATGACACTGTTATAACTTTTACACACTTTACTGCACTAGGGCGTCAAAGTACCGTTTTGTCGCACGCAAAATGAGGATTTTTCCTGAGTTGCACAAAGGAATTTAGATTGTTAATTACTAATTATTGTTAATAATTATGTTAATTATCAGTTCTGGAGGACTATGATTTTAGTATAGAATGATCTCAAAATTTAACATTATATTTATTTTGGAAGTAATTATATTTATTCTAACTTAAATTATATTGTAGTGAGTATAATTTATGTGATAGATAAAACCATAGTGAATTATAGAACTGTGGCGGTTTAATTCAGATTCTTCTTCAACCGCCTTATCTTTTTGCTAATGTAAAAAAACAACGACCACTTTCCGCAGTCAAGACGTTTACCGTTAAATGAAATTTGATACTTTTGTTTTATCTGCATTAATGGCTATAGGATTCTTGGAAAATATTAACGGGTATACGATTCTTGGAAATATTATTTTCTGCCTTGGTAGCCTCTTTTCTGGGCCAATATTTGAGTAAATATTTTAGTATTTAAGACAATCGATTACTCAAATAAAACCAGTTATGAAAGATTTTCGGTAACGAGTACTTCTTTATTTCGACGCTCTTCCAAGTATCTACGATCAGGTCAATTCCGATCAGTTTCAGTTCATTCCTGAACATCCACTGATCTACCTCCACATTGGATCATCATGTTCAAAGAACTCTATTATTTAATTCATTCTCTCATAATAAAATTGCTCCTTTTACACCGGAGTAAGAATTAATTTTTAAACAATTTCCTCAAAAATTTTGACCGAAACAACTTTATTAAATTTATGACTTTTTTTGCACTAGTGAAATAAAAATTCAAAATTTTCATTAGTGCGAAAAAGTGACGGATTATGAGATTTCAATCGATATCGAAAAGCTAACCCTCTGATACGAAAGCGCAAAAACAGATATGGAATTCAATTCGTCGTGCTTAAATATTTCTATGGAAAAATATAAAACAAAGTTTTTAACTTTGTTTTTTAACATGAAATAACTCCACACATTTAAATTGAAATAATTACAAAACAAAAAATTTCACTGGATATTATTTTCATGCATACCTTATACCTGGTATGTTTATGTCATTGAAACGTCACAATAAACAAAATAAAGATTATGTAGTAACAATTTGCCAAAAATACCGTCTCTAGCTAAGGGTTTTAAACTTTATTTCTGGTGAGTATATTAATAATATAGGACTTTATTTGCTGGACAATAAACTTTGTTTCTTTTAGACCAAAACACCATCATAAAATGGAAATCAATAAATTTTTATTAATGGAGATTAAAGTTGAAGAAAATGAAAATACTCCTCAACATTCATTTACTCAAAACAATTCCAAGACAACTATTACTTCTCAAGTATGTAACGAACCATATTCGACTTCGAATGATTTCAGGACTAATTCACAAAATTACATTGAAAAAGACCCTCTAGAATGTGAAGTATTGGACCAGAAAATTAAAATAAAAAAAGAAGAGGATATTACAGAAAGTTTCGATTCGATATCTGATTCTCAAAAATATATGGAAAAAGACCCACTTGAATGCGAAACTTGGAACCAGAACGTTAAAATAAAAGTTGAGAATGATCACGTATTAGAAAGTGTTGATTCGATATCACAAAACTTTATTGAAAAAGACCCTCTGGACTGTGAGTTGTGGAACCAAAAGTTTAAAGTGAAAGAAGAGTTTAATAACATCGCAGAAGATGTCGATTTGATATCTAAAGACAATAGCGACACACCAATAGAGGGATTTCAGATTGGTGTTTGTAGAACAAATATCATTAAATCAAACCTTTCAATTGTGCAAAATCATAGTCCTACAGGAGAAAAGTCTTTTGTTTGTGAAGTCTGCAATAAAACTTTTACAACAAATGGTTCTCTCAAAAGACATAATCTAACACATACCGGCGAGCGTTCATATGAATGTGATGTATGCGGCAAAAGCTACTTTCAATCAGGTCATTTGAAAGAACACCAAAGATCACACACTGGTGAGAAGCCATTTCAATGTGATGTATGCAACAAAAACTTTAAGAGTTCTGGAAAATTAACTGTGCATAAACGAGTTCATACCGGAGAGAAGCCGTTTTACTGTGTGGTATGCGGTAAACAGTTTTCTGATCACACTGGTTTTAAAAGGCACAAAATGACCCATACTGGTGAAAAGCCATTCGAATGTGAATTATGTAACAAAAGATTTATTTCCGCATTTCAATTGGTGGATCATAAGAAACTACACACGGGCGAGAAGCCATTTCAATGTGAAGAATGTAATAAGAAATTTGTGCGGGCCAGTGACTTAAATATACATAAAAGATTTCATACTGGCGAAAGGCCGTTCGAATGTGATATCTGCAGTAAAAGCTTTTATAAATCGTGTTATTTGAAGCAACATAAAAGGATACATACTGGCGAGAAGCCTTTTCAATGTGAAATATGTAGCAAGAACTTCAATAATTATAATCATTTAGCTCAACATAAGAGAATACACACCGGTGAGAGGCCATATCAATGTGAAATTTGTGGCAAGGAATTCAGACAGACTAGTAATTTAAAGAAACATAAACGAATTCACGCTAGAGAGAAAGCTCTTAAAGATGATGGATGTAATAAGGATAATTTAAACAATTCTAATGTTGAGTTAGAGCAGCGAGCTCAAATTCTAGAGAAAAAAATAAAAACTGAGCCAGAAGGTTTTAATGAGGTCTCTAGTAAAGAAGAGATTGTAGTCAAACTTGAACCTAAAGAATTTACGAATGATGTTTAGTATTTTAAATAATTTTGATTGCATTTTTTTAAATTATGGGTTTCAGGACACTATTTAAATTATAATAAATACTGATCTTCTAATGCAGTAGAAGTCTTATTATCCGGCATGTTTGATTTTTTATTTGCTTTAAAGACTCACTCTTGAAGAAAACCAAATTTTTTTGCAATTTTACGGAGCGATGCCGGACTATCGAGCATTCCGGGCTATTGGTTGCGGAACTAAAGGGACTTCTACAGTATAGGATGTTTCTATTTATTTTAATAATCCGTACTATAGCAATAATATAGCTATTTTGTTATATTATAAAACTATGTACTAATGTCATAATAGCTATTTATACAACAAGGTCGATAAGATAAGTCATTATTAAACACAAGGGTTGTTTTTAAAAAAAGGCTCGAGTGTTTAATAATGCTTATCGACCGTGTTTTATACAAAATTTTATGCATTTGTAAATAAACTAAAACTAAAAAAAGGCATTCGTTTTTTTTAAAACCAATTTATAATTTGTTATCTCCCTCACATTGTTTTTCTATCCTTTTATAATTCCATGGGAAGATGGAAAAAGCTATATCATATTGCTCTTACTCACTCATAGGAAATATCACGATGATCATTCAATTAATACGTTAAATTTCAATTGAAACAATCCGAAACGTTCTATTTGAAAGAGTAACTTGATATGAAATAGTATGAACTAGTTCAAGAATTTAATTACCTAGATTCATTAAATAACACGCAAGGCA
>JXOV01002280.1:21250-32213 GCA_001014945.1 Clogmia albipunctata
ATTTTTATACAATTCTGTTCAAAAATGTTTACATTTTAGTAGCCAATGCTTCCTCTAGAAATTGTTTTATAATCGTACAGTACTCAATAAAGTATAATTCAACACCTGCAGCCAAATTCAAATCAAGTCAATAAAATCACGCTTGTGTGGTCTAAAAAAGTTTCCCTATTTGTGTATATCAATAACATTGCAAAATAATTTTCATAGCGAATTATAATTAAGCAATGGCTCAAAAAAAAATAAAACAAGCGGATTGACTGGATTCGATTACAACTGGTCTAGGTGCTATTAATTGACTACTAATACAATGAACACAAATAGTCATGGAAAGGAGGTTGAGACTACCCCTAGTTCCATACCGGAATGTTGTTGGAAATATTATTATTATTAAATAAAATCACGAAATTAGTACTTTGTACCAAAATTCAATTACTAACAATTATAATTTTTAATCGTAGTAGCGTAGAATGAAAATATATTTTCACGGTTTCATGTAACTATAATAAAGTAGGCTATGATTAATTAATTAATTTAAATTTTTCACATTAAATGTCAAAAATTNAGTTCTTTTTAAATGTTGATTATGGCTTTTAAATGTGGTTTAAATAATGAGTGATATGACGGGCATATCTGTGATACAGTACCTGCGTGGTCTTTTTATTCTTTACTTCATATTTCGCGAAAAAATAGCTATTTCAGAATTCCCCTTTGGATTCATAGACGGTTTTGAAACGATTCGCTGATGATCGTTTTTGATACACCAATATAAAATATGAGTTAAATTTTTACTTCTTTTTATTATTTATAAACAAATTTAAAACACTTACGTGAGGAGGAGGCGATGGATCATCACTCCAAGGAATCACGATGGTGCATCAGACCGGTGATCATTCATATGTATTTTTACATATGAGTGAGGGCTATAACTCTTGATGAATTATTTGGTCCAATCTTACATACATACATAAACAAATTTAAGGCTTTCACGCAAATGGCATTTTTTTAAATACAATTTTTTTGTTTTGTTTTTTCACTTTCAGAACGACTTACATTTAAATTTAAAAAATAATACTATACCATATTAAAATTAATCCAAACTAAAATTTTCTTTAATGGTATAAATTTCGATGTATTCCTAATATCTAATATGTTTATACCGTTGAAACGTCATAACAATCACAAAAATAGAAATTTTATGAATCTATTTCCCAGAAAATATAGTTTTTTTAATATTAGTTGTAAACGTTATTTCTGGTAAGTATGATAATGATGTGAGACTATAATTGCTGACCATTGAATTTGGTTTATTTTAGACCAAAAACACCTTCATAAAATGGAAACCAGTAATATCTTATTAATGGAGATCAAAATTGAAGAAAATGAAATTTATTCCGAGAAAACGAATATTGATGAGTGTGATGATAAATATTCAACTACGATTGATTTTAGGATTAATGCACAAAAATATATCGAAGAAAAACCTCTCAAATGTGAAACATGGAATCAGAATTTAAAAATAAAAGAAGAGGAGGATTATAATGTCACAAAAGATACCGATTTGATATCTAATTCGATCGATGAAAAGGACCCTCTCCAATGTGAAACATGGAATATGGAATTTAAAATAAAAGAAGAGGATAATCACATAATAGAAAATGTCGATTCGATATCTAAAGATAATGAAGACACACCAAAAGAGAGGTCTGAACATGGTGTTTGTAGAAAAAATATCAGAAGTTCAAAGCTTTTAACTGTGCATAAACACAGAGATCCAGAGGGAACACCATTTGTGTGTGAAGTCTGCAATAAAACTTTTACAACAAAAGCTACTCTCAAAAGGCATAATCTAATGCATACTGGTGAGAAGTCTTTTCAATGCGATATATGTAGCAAAAGTTACTTTCAATCAGGTAATTTAAAAGACCATAAAAGATCACATTCAGGTGAGAAGCCATTTCAATGTGAGCTTTGCGGCAAATGGTTATCCGATCATACTGGTTTTAAAAGGCACAGAATGACTCATACTGGTGAAAAACCATTCGAATGTGAAATATGCAACAAAAGATTTATTTCCGCATTTCAATTGGTGGATCATAAAAACCTACACACGGGCGAGAAGCCATTTCAATGTGAAGAATGTAACAAGAAATTTGTGCGGGCCAGTGACTTAAATATACATAAAAGATTTCATACTGGCGAAAGGCCATTTGAATGTGATATTTGCAGCAAAAGCTTTTATAAATCGAGTCTTTTGATACAACATAAAAGGATACATACTGGTGAGAAGCCATTCCAATGTGAAATATGTAGCAAGAATTTCCATAATTCTAATCATTTAGCTCAACATAAAAGAATACACACCGGTGAGAGGCCATATCAATGTGAAATTTGTGGCAAGGAATTCAGACAGACCAGTAATTTGAAGAAACATAAACGAATTCACGCCAGAGAGAAAGCTGTCAAAGATGATGAATGTAATAAGGAATTATGAAACATGAACACAAACTAAGCCAATCTATGATTTTATAATTTCGCAGTTCTTCAAAACATGACCCTAATACAAAGGACAGAAAATCAACAAAATTCGGAGTACCCGTTGAAAGATACACACCGCTAATAATGGGTAGCTCTGTACCCAAAAATTAGAGATCATTCTCACGTTTTCACGATAAATCGCAGATAATTTTAGTAATAACTTCTCTTGATCTCGTCGTGTTTAAATATTTCTATGGAAGAATCTGAAATAAAGATTTTATTTCACAAATTGGTGGATGTAACATGATATATGTAGTATTTTTAACATGTCTCGCATTTAAAATAGAAGAGAAGGATAATCAACGCTAATTAACAATAATGTTGTACGGATCTGTGGTGATATTAGTAGTGAAACGTCATCAGCCGGATACCATTCAGTGTTTTGATTTTGCATACAGAAAATTAGCGATAATACTGTAACAAAAGACTTTTAAAGTGATTGAAAACGTGTAATAACTACTTAAGACAATAATTTTTGGATCTAATAAGTGTTGGTATGGTAATTAAACCTGCCTCTGTGTCCTAGTGGTTAGTGCCCTGGACATCCTCCTCGAGGTTGTGGGATCAAATCCCGGGCGATATCTTTCTAGTGCGAAAAAAGTTTCCATTTGTGTATATCAATAACATTGCGAAATAATATTCATAGCGAATTATAAATTTGTGATGGCGCAAACAAATAAATAAAATGGGCGGATTGACTGGATCCGTTTACAACCGGTCTTAGGTGATATTAATTGACTACTAGTACACTGAAAATAAAGAGTCATGAGAAGTCTAACACCCGATGGTTGAGGTTGATACTACCCAAGTTCCGTCCAGGAATGTAGTGGGAAAATTATATTATATATAAAAAATTAAACCAATTATAATAATATTTTCAAAATTATATTTAAATTTATTTTTCGGATTCACTAATGAACTGGTCTGTCTTCCCATTTTTACAATCTCCTGAATTTAGGCAAGACGGATCAAGGCGAATGGGGTCGTATTCCTGACTTGATCCATTTTCTATCCACTATTTATTCGCAATAATTTTAAGGAAAAGAACCCATGCAAATAATGATTGTTAATTTTTTTTCCTTTCTTCACCAAAATTATAGAAAATTCCCCGTGTTTGAATTTTTGAAATTTTTTTTTATCACAATGTAAAATAAAGTATAAGTATTTACATAACAATTTTATTTTCTAAACAATAAAAAACAATTTTAACGACATATTTAAATTTAAAAAAAATCGAAACAAATTCAAACTAAAATTTTCTTGAGTTGAATAATATTCCATGCATATCCTATATCTAGTATGTTTATGCCTGTGATAATAAAAACAAAACATTGTTTGTTTACCAAAAACGAAGTAGTTTTTTTAAAATTGGGTTTTAACTGTATTCCTGGTGAGTAGGATAATAATTTGGGACTGAAATTGCTAAACATATTTTCATTTTAGGGCGAAACTTCTTAAAATTGACATGGATAAATTTGTAGTAATGGAGATTAAAATTGAAGAAAGTAAAAATTCTTTTCAAAATGTATATATTAATAACGATTCTGAGAAAACAATAACTTCGGAAGAATGTAACAAAAACTATTCAGCTCCGAGTGATTTCAAGACTAATTCACAAAAATATATTGAAAAAGACCCTGTTAACAGTGAAATGTTTAATAAAAAATTTAAAATGAAAGAAGAATTGAACCACATCCCAGAAAGTGTCGATTTGGTATCTAAAGGCAACGGTGACGATGCACCAAAAGAAGCATTTCAAAGTGGAGTTTGTAAATCAAGTTCAAAACGTTTACCTATGCATACAAAAGGAAAGCGTTTAGTTTGTGAGGTTTGTAATAAAACGTTTGCATCAAATGGTTCTCTGAAAAGGCATAATCTAACACATACGGGCGAGCGTTTATTTAATTGTGATGTCTGCAACAAAAGTTACTTTCAATCTGATCATTTGAAAATACATAAAAGAATACATACTGGCGAGAACCCATTTCAATGTGATGTATGCAGCAAAAGCTTTACATGTTCAGGAAATTTATCTATACATAAACGAGTTCATACCGGAGAGAAGCCGTATAATTGTGACGTATGCGGTAAACGTTTTTCTGATTATACAGCTAAAAAAAGGCACAAAATGACCCATACAGGCGAAAAGCCATTCAAATGTGAAATATGCAACAGAGGATTTATTATTTCAGCTGAATTGGTTAACCATAAAAGAATACACACAGGCGAGACGCCCTTTCAATGTGACAAGTGCAGCAAAAGTTACTCTCAACCTCGTCAATTGAAAGCACATAAAAGAACACATACTGCAGAGAAGCCATTTGAATGTGATGTCTGCAGCAAAAGTTTTCATAATTCCATTAATTTAATACAACATAAAAGAACTCATAATGGTGAGAAGCCATTTCAATGTGAAGTTTGTAGCAAGAGTTTCCATAAATCTGATAATTTTATACAACATATAAGAATACATACTGGAGAGAAACCGTTTCAATGTTCAGTATGTCAGAAAAGTTTTTCTCGACTTTCTCATTTGAAATCACATGCAAAGACCCATCCTAATGTTGAGCAGACATTTCAATGTGAAATTTGTAAAAAAGGATTTATTTCATATAAGCAATTAATCAACCATAAAAAGAGAGACCATACCGGAGAGAATCCCTTTCAATGCGATATGTGTGATAAGTGTTATCGGCATTCTGGTAGTTTAAACTACCATAAAAGAAATAATCATGTGCAAAACACTCTTCAAGTATGTGAAATTATTAATACTGAAATAGAAACGGATGAAACGAACAAAACAGATAAGTTCAAACTAGAATCCATAATAAAAATTGAGCCAGAATGTTTTGAAGAGGAAGTAAGTGACGACCAACTTCATTTTAAGAAGGAAGAAATCTCAAACGATGGATATATGTCGTATGAAAACAAAAACCATTTTAATTCGTCTGATCTCGTTGTAAAGGAAGTGAAACATCTTCAGAATTTAACACAATGGGAAATAGAAGTCAAGATTGAACCTGAAGAATTTTCTGACCATTAAGTTCATTTATAGAATGGCGGTATATACAATTACATTGTGCAATATTGTCCAAGCTAACATGGTTATTATAATCATTCATTTCTTTCAATAAATATGAAAAGTATTTGTGCTTTAAATTTTTTTTTGCGGGTGCCTTCCTTCCATATCACCGAAGTAGTCGGAGACCGGCAGAGACGAGCTCACTCAGAGTTGTACGGATATCCAAATGGATCAGTCGAAATTATGTATAAAAACAAATATACGGGGAAGCTGAAATGCAGTTGTGGCCTCCTCTTGTAAAGCAATGTGCACATCAAAAATTGTTTGGACAACAAGATCACTAAAATTGACTAAGAAACCTCTAGAATTAGAACAACTAGTTTAAAAAAACACTAAATATAACTAGTTCTAATTGTTACAGAGGGACAGAGGTTTGCTTAGTGGCAAGATCGAAATATGAAAGGCAAAATAGAACAGGGCGTCGACCGTATTTATGGACGTCCTTCTAGGAAGGGGAGCAACGTCTATTTCGATCGTGGGAAAAGATCGCTCCACGTTGGTTGTTAACTAACGGTTTCTTCCAGCTGCATCATTCCTTAGCGTGGGTGAACATATCCAGATCCATTAATAGGTTCTCCACGTTAGTTCTGTTTCCCTAATGTGTCTCAAGTGGTGTACACCATGGATAGGCTTGAGCATTTTGGATCGCTAATTGTCTCCCTTGGTCTTGGTAAAAGAAATTGATCTCGGCCCTTTGGTAAAAACTTCTGTGATGAAGAAACTAATTGTATTTTAAATATTTTGTTTACAAAAGATGTTAATTTCTGTCAAGGTGGTAAATGGATAATTAATATTTATTTTTAAAATCTAACCTAGTTGCTTTATCTTATTGTCGTCTCTTGGATTTGTCTCTCTATGATTACATGACTATAAACAGAAAATATATAGCCCCTAAAGAGATTCCTTTCGAAAACCCTAATTAATTTCCACCAAGTAAAAGTATTCCCAGTTTAACGACTAATTTCAAACAATGTCAATTAAGTTCAAAACTGACATTGCTGCATATATGAACCCTAAACCTTAATCTAAACAAGCAATTTCAATTCATTTATTTTGTGAAAAATTATGTTTAAAATTACCAGGTTGGTTTTTGATTGTGATAATAATGTAAGTCTTGTTGTATATTAATATCTTATTTTTAAAATTTCATTACTTAGGACAGCTAAAACTACATGACAAAGGACAAAATTGACTAACAAATTACTACACTGAATTATTTCGCTGTAATTTTGGGAATATTTAATCCAAATCGAAATGGATCTTCAAAGAAACAAAAGTAATGAGATTTTGAGCTCTTTAAGCATTGAAAGGAGTAATCAGAAAGGAGAAGAAATGTCATTCCAATGTGATATTTGTAGCAAAGTCTTTAAAAGTTCCAAACTTTTATCTGCTCATAAACGGAGACATACCGGAAAGCGTTTTGTTTGTGAAGTTTGTAACAAAAGTTATACAACGAATTATATGCTACAATGTCATGGTCGCCATCATTCTGGAGAAAGGCCATTTAAATGTGATGTATGCAGCAAAACTTTCTTAAGATCGAGTTATTTGAAAGAACATATTAAAGTGCATAATAGAGAAAAGCTTTTTGTTTGTGAAGTCTGTAATAAAAGTTTCACAAGGGCGTATACTTTAAAATTTCATCAAAAAATTCACATAGGCGAGAAATCATTTCGATGTACAATGTGTGAGAAAGGATTCTATCATGCTGCGGGTTTGGAAGTACATAAACGAGTTCATACAGGCGAGAAACCATTTCAATGTGATATTTGCAGCAAAAGCTTCTACCAATCTCCTCATTTAATAAAACATAAAAGAATTCACACTGGTGAGAGGCCATTTCAATGTGAGATATGTTTTAAAGAGTTTACAGGATCTAGTGCTTTAGCAACACATAAACGTGTTCATAGCGGAGAGAAGCCTTTTCAATGCGATACATGTAATAAGAGTTTTCGGCATTCTCATGGTCTAAAGACATAAAATAGCTCATGGAAACCAAAATACAAGTGAATTATGCGAAGTAACTAATGTCAAAAGCCATACCGAAATGGAAATGAAAGAAAGAAATGTCGATTTAACAAATGAAAAGTTTAAACTAGAATCCGAAATAAAAATTGAGCCAGAATGTTTTGAAGAGGATGAAAGTGAAGACCAACTCCACTTCAGGAATGAAGAAATAGCAACCGAAGAAAATATGCCTTATGAAAATGAATATCATTTGCTTTCTTAGAAAACCGATGTTAAGGTAAAAAAGCATTACAAAAATTAACAATGTGGAATATAAAAATCAAAAGTGTACCGGAAAAATTCACGGACATTTCGTGTGAGTTGTAAAATGGGTGAATTCTAGTGTTCGTCATTAAAATATTAATAATGTAAATTTATTTCAAGATAATAAACTGAACGAATTTTAAAATCTTTTATTCATTTCATATAAATTCCGGTGAATATAACTCCGCATATAGTGACTAACCGCTTAAAATTACATGATTTCTGCCTTCACAATTCCAGTTAAAATCTCGGAAAAATTATTGCACAGTATTATAATCATTATTGCTGGTTATATATGTTATATATCTGTCCTGTGATTGATTGGAACCTTTTTCAACTGGTCTAGGTGCTATTAATTGACTAATAACACAGTGAAAACAAATAGTCACCTAAATGTCGAGAACAAGTTGGTTGAGGTTGAGACCCTCCATGTTCCTTACAGGAATTGAAAGGAAAAATTTAATATTAAGTTATTCCAGTTGAATAATTATTGTAGCTTTTGATATTAAAAATGATGTATTGGCGTAGTCGTCATAATGAAGAACTGATACCAGTCAGCCTTAAATTTGAAAATGATGTTTTTGGCCAACTCTATTTTTCGTAAACTTGCTGTGAACAACTAAAGGGGGATTTTCTGTCCCTTTTTTAAATTTTTTAAATTATAGAAACAAATCAACGTCATTGCAAATTATTCCAGTTTAACGACTAATTTGAATCAATGAACGTTCAAAATTGACATTGGTAATATAAGAACCCTAAACCAAATCAAAACAAACAATTTCAATTCAATTTTGTGGGAAAATGTGTTAAAAATTACATCAAGTTCACTTATGTTTCTGTTGATGATGTAAGTACATTAATTAACTTATATACTATATTCTTAATCTAAATTTCGATATTTTATATAGTGAAAATTTCATCAAGAGATATATAACAAAAACTTTTCGTTGAGTTATTTCCTTAATAATTTAAAACATCAAGTAAAACTAACGAAATGGATCATCAAACCAACGAAAGTGGTGAAAATTTCAACCAATTAAGCATTAAAAGTGACCAGAAAGGAGAAAAATCTTTCCAATGTGATATTTGTACTAAAAGTTATAAAAATTCTTTTCACTTAGCTGCACATAAACGGAATCATAAGAGAGAAACACCTTGGGCTTGTGCAGATTGTAATAAAGTGTTTGCAAGGATTGATTCTCTAAGAAGACATGAGCTAATACATACTGGAGAGGAACCTTATCAATGTGAAGTTTGTAAGCAGAATTTTAAAAGCCACGATAAATTAGCTCGACATAATCGAACTCATACAGGAGAAAACCCCTTTGTTTGTAAAATATGTAATAAAAGTTTTACAACTAATTATAATTTGAAAATACATTGCCGAATTCATACTGGAGAGAGGCCGTTTAAATGTGATGTATGTAGAGAAAGTTTTTATGAATCTCGTCGGCTAACAGAACATAAAAAAATACATAGCGGTGAAAATCCATTGCAATGTACAGTGTGTGATAAACATTTTTCTCGACCTGATAGTTTAGAAAGGCATATAAAAAGACACATTGGCGAAAAGCCACATCAATGTGAAACTTGTAAAATGAGATTTACTACATCATATGAATTACTGGGACATGAGAGAGTACATACTGGAGAGAAACCCTTTCCGTGTGATGTTTGTGGCCGAAAATTTAGCCAAAAGAGTTTATTAAGACTCCATAAACAAACTCACACAGAAGGTTCTAGGCATTCTAATTCCTTCAATAAACATGAAAAAGAGAATGACGATAATAAAGAAGATGTGTTGCAATTGGAATCTCTAATTAAAGTTGAACCGGAATGCTTTGAAGAGGTGGAAAACGTGGAAATATTTTCCCTTAAAATAGATGATATATCCACGGATGAAATGTTAATTGATGATCATTTGGATGCTTCGGAAAATAAAGGGCTGTGTGACATCAAAATAGAACCTGAAGAATAAGGTCGAGTGAAGAAAATGAAAATTATTTTTTTTTATATATATTTTTATTGATTATTTTTCATTGAAGTGAAAAGATGTGTTTCATTCCAATCCCTACAATTACCAATAAATTAATTATTTAGATTTACCAATGAACAAATATCATTTACAAATTATTAATTAATATTTATAAGAAAACAATTGCGCAGTTAGCAATTACTGTATTATGGCAAATATTCTCTGATTACTAATTATGTCATGATTATAAATTGAATTTCGTTTCATTTTATAATTTTCTGAAAAGTATAAATAATCAAAAGATTTACATTTTTGTTGTAAATTTTATTAAGATTGCATTTGTAATAGATTGACGTATTATGTAAGGTTTTTCAATGAGAGGTTTCATTTTGATATTGAATAAATAATTTAAAAGAGATCAAGAAAAATTAATTGTTGATTTATCAACTTTTAAGCATATTACTAGTATTATAGAAAGATCGGGTTTATCTATTCGATTCTGCGAACACCAGTGAGGCTTTACAACATGTCTGATTCGAACAAATAGTATTGGCGATACTAGTTCCTCGTCAATTGAGGCCTGGATATTATTTTCTTTTTGTAAATGTACTTAAATAAATATTAGTCACAGAATATTATTGAAATCGAGCAATGAATTTCTTTATTAGATTAATTTAAAGTATGCTTTATTTAGTAATACGGGGATTTATTATAATTTTCTCTATAAAAATTGAAAGAAATAATGCTGATAAAACTTTTTAACCATCTGCAGTCAACCGAAGAAAGAGAAGAAATCCTTAAAGAAGTGGAGAAACATAATGCAACACTTCTTGGTTTGATCAACGAGCACATCAGAGCAAAATATAGCATCAACCATGAAACCGAGCTTAATGAAGCAAAACTTAAGGAAATCCACCAAACAGTCAAAATGGACCAGATTCTAGGAAAAAATATGCACTCAAAATTATTCAACACCGAAGACAATACAGTTGCCGTCAAAGAATCATCTACTTGGTTATTGCATGGATATCTAACTCCACAAGACGAAGGATCACTCTGTAAAATCCATGATAGGAACGTTTTCTTTAAAAATGCTAGAT
>JXOV01002282.1:0-28076 GCA_001014945.1 Clogmia albipunctata
CGACCTTGTTGTATAAATAACTATTTTATATCATTCTGTTTATTTAACACATAAAATCTTGTATAAAACACGTCACGGTTTGTCAGCATTATTAAACACATGAGGTCTTTTTCGCTACACTCGTGACTTTAAAAAACTCTAGTCGATTAGACATTATATCTTATCGATTTATTTGTGTAACTAACTATTTGTACATGTTTTATAATTTACATGTATTTATCTTTCAGAAAAATTGAGGAAATTGACCAATCGTCCGGTTTTTCAATAACAAGTATCGTCCTTTCTGAAGAGATTGAAGTTGTTACAGAAACGTCTATAGTAAAAGAAGTTTCAACAGGCCTAATTGTTGGCATATCAATATTGGGAGTCTTGGTAATCGTCCTTCTTGTCATTGGATTCATTGGCTGGTGGTTCTGGATTCGTCCAACTGAATGGAAAACCGTCGAAGAAATAAGCACAGGATCAGAAACGAATTTGGCAAAGGACTTTGACCAGCAGAAACGTGATATTGAAAGTGATACCATTCCTCAAGTTTTATCAAGTAAGTTTTAACTTGTAATATGAAATTCAATTAACAAATCTAATCAATAATTATTTTAGGAGGATCCAACGAGGAGCCTTCTCAGTTGGCTAAAAACATGATGATGGATTCTGACACCCTGGAGATTTCAGATCCCAGTCCTCCGAAGGAAAGAAAAAAGTCAATCACATTCAATGAGAACGTGGAAAGGATTGAAATCGAAACAGAAGTACCTGTCTCAGCCGAAGAGTCTTATAAATTCTAAATATATCTGGTTTAATATCTACTTTTTAACCTGTAAGATACAATAAACTTTGTAAAATACACATTTAAATAAATTAAATTATACATACCTAACCCCTGTTAGTTGTTTATTAAAGAAAACATAAATTTATACTACTAGAGCTTAAAGGTTTAACCACATCCGTTTAACTTTAAAAACTCCTGAACCAAAAGACGCTGGAACTTCAAATTTACACACAGTATATCTCCAAATAGATTACAAATTTATATCATAGCAGATTTGCAAACACTTGAATCGATTTTGTAAAACAAGGAAAACAGCAGAATTGGGAACCAATCCATGGGTGGTCTAAGCAACACAACTCCTTTCTCCAAAAAAAAAAACAAAAAACCGCAAATGCCGAATGGGTCAGTGTTATAGCTGCACCTCATATGGGGCATTTAAACAATCTATTGATATTAGAAAATCCTAAACATATCCAGAATTCCAAAAATTTGGGTCGTCGTGATGTCATAGTTGGCCGCCAGTAGCTCACATTGATATTCTGAAATTCCTGATTTCGAAAAATGACAAAATAGTATTAAAAATTTTTGAATTGAAATAAAGTAATGATAACAATCGAAAACTGACCTTATTAAGCATCTCTAATTGCTAATATTAACAAAATAGACAACTAATAAAATCACATTTTGGGTAATATATTTTTATAGTGGGTGTTTTGGTTTTAAGCGCGGTAGCTAACAAACGGCTCGAAATTTTTAAGCAAAACCATAGTATTTTAAAGATTATTCAATTCCCTAAAAATCTTCCATACATAGTTTTAGAATTAAACCGCTGGTTAAGTTTTATTATGGCAAATTTTGTAACTTCCCTTCGATATCATTATAACTGGATTCTACTGTATATTTCATTACAGATCCTTAGTTCGGAGTTTAAATGGAAACCGTGGGCATTTTGTTGCCGAATTTTATAATAAAAAATGAACAAAAACCGTTATTTTCAAATACTTTTTTGACAGAGATAATAGAGAGAATAAAGAGAGATTTTTTGCGTAAAAGAGAGAATAATGAAGTCAAAGTCAGAGAGGGAAAACATATAAGTTATAGATTTTGTTAGTTATATATTTTATATTAAACGAATGAACATTTATATGTTTGGTTTGAACATTTGGAAGTTTACACTCATGTACATTTTGTAGAATCACTAAAATTCCAACTGGAATGAAATGTCATAACAAATCTTTAGGTTAAAAAAAGCAAATTTCTCTTAAAATGAGCATATTGAAATTAGCAATAGGAACAAGGACGTGGCCATTGTTTTGTTCTTCTAACAGTAGCACCATAAACGCGCTTGGGTAATAAAATCATTCACAGTTTAGAGAAATCTAACCAATTTCTTTTCAGTATCCGGCTTTTCCGGACTTCAGAGCCCAGTCGGTACTTATTCAGGAAGAATTGGAAGGAACTGACTTACAGGAAGCATGACAAGATCCCTGCCAATTACTCCCTAATTTATAGATCGTCAGTGGATAATTATTTGAGGGGATGCAAACATGTTTCTACTTTCAGCCTGGTCTTTGGATTTGGGCTGTTAATGCACCGACTGTTGTCCAAAGAGGAGATTCCTTTCAATTTTGACATTCAAATTGGACCACTTTACACAGACGAAACAGAGTTGTACACCTTTTGTGGGGCTTTTCTTTTAGTTAATCTAATTATTAGAATCACACTTTATCGCTGTCCATCGAGGATTTACCGAAGTGGAACAGATTACATTGCGGTCTTCCACGAGAAAATTCCCTTTATTCGCCATCGGCTGGTATTCCAAAAGGGAGAAACAACGCAGTTACCTCCAAGAGGCATTTTACCGTGGAGAGAATCGAGAATGTCTATCAAGGGCAGACGATGTATTTATATCCAGGACTGCTTCAAAACTGGCTCCGAAATGTACGATATGATGAAAAAGTAAAATAGTTTAATAAAACAGTCGTTTAGAAATGAATGAGTTTATTTTAAGAAATGTTTCAAACAATAAATTACGGGTCTGTGCAAAGGAAGTGCTCCGGGTCGAAGCTGGTGTAAATGTGTCCGTCCAGGACCATTATATCCGTTATTTCCCTGGAAAAATTTGAGAATTATTATTAGTGATTAAATTGAAATAGTTTTTTTGAATAGTTTTTCAAATAATATTTTATATGAATTACTTTTCTACACGGGTGTAAAGTAATTTCAACTTATTTGTTAAAAAGAAAAATTTCGAGTAAAAATTAATCATTACATGATAAAACAGTTTAAAATATTAAACCTGAAGCTTTAACAACAGGACAACATATTTTTTAGATTTGAACAATTTGCCATTAGTATAAAGATCCTGTGATATTGAAAATATTCATGAAGAATAAAAATAAATACCGTTAAGCTACGAACTGCCCCTTATTAAAAATAGAAATTACCGATTAATTGCCATAATTAGATAATTAATGTCAATGAAACCTTTATTTTATTAGTAAACGACTGAAATTTTAAAAATTAAAATAGGGTAAGTATTAAAGAAGCTATGACTGTTTGAAGTTTAGAGCGTGTGTGTCATTTCCATAATACGATCGCACAAATGTACGCTTCAGGGTTACTGAGAACGAAGGGGAACTTTGGTTATTGCGATTATCGGCTTCTTATTGGACCCCTTATTTTTCTTATTTTCAAAAGTCTGAAAAAATAACGGTACATGCTGATACAGCCCCAAATTTCAAACCGTCATTGCGCCGTTAATAATTGGTCTATTTTAAGTTTGTAAAGACTTGCAATTTCATTATCTAATCATAACAGTAAATTGGATTTTAAAAATGGGGGCGAATCGTTCACAAGTAGTAAATTTGGTGTGACCAAGGCATAACAGACCAAATGAAAATAAATTTTTGGGCCGTCGTGAGTACATTCGAAAATTTATCATGAAAAGAATAAGCAGTACAAGCGTAATCCTGTGGACCATAAAATAATGATTGATATTGTCATGTTTTATAACTGGATCGATCATTGACAAGAATTTAATTGCGTCATTAATAAAATTTCTCGGAGAAAGATACTGGTGGAGATTGAAGAGAGAAGGAAATAGTCCAAAGGGATGTGGATTTATAATTTGTAATGAGTTTTAATCGTCGTTTATAATCGCGTCCTGTGGATCAATTGGCGAATTTGGAACTTTTGTCGTCGTCGTCATGATTATGGCAAGAATAAATATCTTAACTATTAGTGAGAAATGCGGGTTGTCAATTCCGCTAATGGATAGTGTTTTCCAGATACTATTTTACACTTATTATTCAACTTCCCGATGAATGCGAGATTTAAACCTCCCTTTTAGGTCGCCCGTGACTCGATTTCGGGCTTTCATGTCATTGTTTGCCAGTACTTATAAAGTCCCTGGTAACCAAAGTGGGCGACGGACTAAAAAAAGTTCATATTTTACGTTTACGTCGTTTTGTCGGTCTGAAGTAAAATTACGACCAAACATTGATTTTTTTGGCGTTTAGTAATTAAAGAGTGAACGGGAATGAAAATTGTAATCTATTCATGTTTTGGGCATCATTAAAGACATCAATAAATAATAATAAAATCAATTAAATTCGGAATATTGAAAAATGAAAACATAAAAGGTTCGTTTTTCAATATTGGATTATTACATCATTAAAGTTACTTTTTATCTTTTAATGGTTTGAAAGCAATCAGGAAAATCACTTTTCAAATTGATAACAAA
This sequence comes from Clogmia albipunctata, assembly GCA_001014945.1. Lineage (NCBI taxonomy): Eukaryota > Metazoa > Arthropoda > Insecta > Diptera > Psychodidae > Clogmia > Clogmia albipunctata. The sequence goes on from JXOV01002282.1 coordinate 4,515, forward strand.
AGCAGTAAAAATACTTAACAAATTAGATCTTATCTTATTAACACATTTAAAATAAATATCTTAATAGCAGAACAACTGCTTTTTAAAAATAGAAAATCAAGATTAAACATTGATGAATGAATAACTTACAATATTTGGGCAATGGTGTATTTCTTCAACTTCTTCTCAATCTCTTGCAAGCTGATTCCTTCTCGACTCGAGTTGGACTTGATGCAATTGTAAACTTCCAAGTGTTTCCCGGTTAGTCCAGAAAAGCCCCTAGAATCTGCAGAATTCATTTGTCCACCTCCAAAGCCATTGCCTTCTGAAGCGTCCATTCCATTAGATTTCCTCGAAAACTCTTCTGCCGAATACCTGGCATTGAGCACCTCCAGCAAATGAGTATTTAGTTCATTGGCAGAAAGCACTGGATTGATTTTGAAGATCATAATCGCTTTGGTTCCATTATGGTTGCGAACGGAGCCATAAATGGACACATATCGATTGGCTTTAACCCTTGGGTCAGTGGTATCGCTGCTATCCTCCTCAAGCCACAAGTGGGCGTCCATTTTGCCAGTGTGGTCCTGCAATTTGTAAACGATTCTGGTCGAGGTTTTCTCAATTTCTTGCAAAATAGCCATCACTTTTACAATTCCGTAATTGAAATTGTACAGTTTGACACCATCGGATGTGGAGTCTAGGATTTGTTTGATGACCATTGGGGCGATTCCTTGTTTAATTTCACCTCCTCCGGATCCGCCTTGAGAAGCGGTTATTCCCATTCCAACTAAAATATATATACATTTTTCAACACAATCATTTACAGACAGTCTTTATATACTTACAACTATCGTTCATTGTAGTTTTTAAGCCTTTAAAAGACAGAAATTGAAAAACAATCAACAAAGTTTCTATTTCACAATTTTGGCGGCAAGTTTTACTGGAATTCTGAAGTGTCAAACTTCAATAACACTGGAAGTATTCCAGTCCCCGGTGTTTTGCAATTTTAATATTTGATCTCAAAAGTGTTTAAAATAAGTAAATCCCCTGAAAATCAGGTTAAAAGTTGCTCCACATAACAGAAAAGCCAATTACAAAAGTTATTTCATAAATCATTTAAGAGAAATTAAAAAATTAGTTAACCTCTGAACATGTTGCGAAATTTGCGAGTTAATCTCCTCTCCCAGGCAAAATCAGTGGCCACCCCTAAAACCCCTCGGCTAACACAATGTGTGCGATGGAATACGACAGCCAAACAAGAGCCTCCTGGCAAAGGAAAGGGGCCGATAACATGGAAAACCTTCGCCATAACAAGTGTTTTTGCGGCGGGTGGTTTAGGATTCATGTATTACCTGAAGAATGAAAAGGAAATGGGTAAAGTTAGATTAAAGCTAATCAGAATAAGTCCAAAAACTTATTTTCTTTAAAGCCTTGTTGAAGGAACGAAAGCGGATGCTGGGAAAAGCGGCAATTGGAGGGCGATGGGATTTGGTTGATTCATCTGGAAATCCCCGAAAATCAGAGGAGTTTCTTGGCAAATGGCTCCTAATTTACTTTGGATTCACACACTGTCCTGACATTTGTCCCGATGAACTGGAAAAGATGGCTGGTGTTGTGGAAGATATTGGTAAAATGAGTTGAATTTCTTGAAACTTTTGTAATAAGAGATTTTTCCAGATTCCAACAAAGATAGCCCCAATATCCAACCAATTTTCATTACTGTTGATCCAGAGAGAGATACCAAAGAAGTTGTGGGCAAATATGTAAAGGAGTTCTCTCCCAAATTGCTGGGTTTGACCGGAACTGTGGATCAAGTGAAAAACGTTTGCAAAGCATTTAGAGTTTATTTCAGCGCAGGTCCCAGGGATAAGGACGATGACTACATTGTCGATCATACGATTATCATGTACTTGGTCAATCCAGATGGCGAGTTCGTGGATTATTATGGTCAGAGCAGAAACCGGGAACAAGTAACAGCCTCTATTCTTATCAATATGGCGAAATATAAGCAATTAAATAACACATCCTGGTTCGGATAATATATTGTTGTACATTAAATGTAGAAATAAAGTCATTTACAATTCAACGCATGTTTCAACTCCTGGGTATTCCGGTAGATCAAGTTGATACTCCTCTTGTAAGGATTTCGGTACAAATCGACCTCCCAAGTAATGAAATGGGCCTTTGAAGAAGTTTGCACATAATTTTGGTGCAGTTAAAGAAATGAGCAGAGTTGGTTTGATGTTACAATTCTCATCCTCTGGTCCCTTCTCCACGTCCCAGCCACTCGGAATATCAACGCTAAAATAATCAATGGTCATAAATTATATAATTTGATAATAAAATTCAACCTTGCAATTGGAGTTTCGGTCTGTTTTAGACTCTCCATAATGGGAACAAAAGCTTCTCGAACAGGTGGCTTAAAGCTGAAACCAAAGAGAGCATCTACCACAATGGAGTATTCATTCATCTCCTCACAGGATGGTGCAGCTTCCACAAAGTTAAGACCCATTAATTCGCATTGGATCGTCAAATTTGTGTACAAAAGGTTGTTGGTTCTCTTCGGGTAATAAATAACCGGTTCATATTTCATCAAAGATAGATGCCTGGCGCAAACGAGGCCATCTCTAAATAATTAAAATGACTCTTTAGGATATTTGAATAGTAAGGATTATTCGATTTTACCCGCCGTTGTTCCCTGGTCCACAGCAAACCAAGACCTTGTTGTTCTTCAAAGTTTCAACCGGAAAGCATTTGGCTACAGAATGAGCACAACTCAGGCCTGCCAACTCCATCAACTGGTCCACACTGAACTTGTACTCATTAAAGAGCTTCACATCAATGTTGGTTGCCTCCTCCTGGTTCAAAAACTTCATTATTTTCCTTGTTCCAATTGAGATTTTGCGGAATGAGGAAATCCGAGACATAAAAACCATCTAATTATGACCGAAAACTCTAAGCAAATTTGTCTTTCCAAGAACTGAATAAAGACTATAATTAAGGATAGGGTAATTAAGAGAACTTATACATAAATGATTTATTTTTCGCAATGTCAAGCTAAATTTTGCGCGGTATTCAAAATAACCGTTAGCGTTTCTTGGAACATCATTTTTAAACTGTTTTTATTCATTTGTATTTTATCTGAATTAAAACAGGTTTAATACCATAATTCTTTCATTTTAACGTCCTTTTTTACATCCGAAGAAGTTGTTTATTGGAAACACACCGTGAGCATAATGGCTTGCTTCAAATGATTTCAAATGAAATTATGGTTTCGGTCCTAGGCTTTCTGTTCCTATATATTCATATTATTATAATCTTACGTGGTGTAGTTAGTGTGCTTCTACTGTGTAGATTTTTAAAGTAGATCAAAATCTACAATTAAAACGTTTTTGTTGCATAAAATTCTATATAAGGGCTCAAAAATTGTTCTGTTAAAGTCGTTTTTATAGCACAAGTGCTTTAAAGAAATATAAAAAGCACTAGCGGTTTTTCTTTATTATTAAAGTGTAACCTCCGTGAAAGAAATCCTTTCAATTTGTTTGGAAGCTTCGTTGTGCATGGTTATATTATCTAAGTGGTTGATTTATCTTTTTTAACTAATGAATAAAAAAACTATCAAATGAAACAACTATATCCTACTTCTCTATGAAGTACGACTATGTGCAAAAGAGAAGTACAAAAAATACTACTTTCTTTATCACACCGAAAGTGTGACTCGGTTAAAATAAATTTTAAAAGCAATAAATTTTGTGTTTATTTATTTAAAAATTTAAAAAAAATTGAATAAAACACAGTCGATGAGCATTATTCAACACATAAGCCTTCTTTAAGCCACTCGCTACGTTCGTGAAGTGTTTAATAATGCTTATAGACCTAGTTGTATAAAAGTAAGTGAAATTTTTATTTTTTTAAATTAGAAATTTAAAAAAATTACCTTGTAAATCAATTTATTCAAGGTATTTCCTTTATTACAGTGAAAATGATAAAAGCAAATAAATAAATACTATTCATTCAATATTTTGTAAACAAAGTTAATGGTTTCCTTTTGGAAAACACCCAAAGAGTAAATATTTGGACATATTGATTACCTGTTTGTCTATAGTAGAAAATTACTTAATTACCAACTATAAATAAAACATCCTTTCACAATTACTCATTTATTAAAAACATTATATTCTACAATTACTTGCATAACAGACACAAACATGTATACCTCTTTTTCAAAAGTAGCGTATTATAAAAACGTAATGAACAATTGATATATAATTTTCTTTATAAAAATGTCTGGATTGTGATGTCGTCGGCTCTTATTATTCATTGTTTTTTCAGCATTAGTCTAATAAATATATTATCCACTTACGAGATACATAAAATATATATAATACTTAATGATATTGTACTTGATATTGGATATAAACTGCTTTGTTCGTTTCCTTCTTTTTTTTTTATATAAAAAACCCTTTCTCATCATAACCAAAACAAGTTTAAGGCCGAAGAGGGAAGTACTTGTAAAAGATTACATCAAATACAACAAAGTCGTATCAAATGTATAAGCAATGTTATTCAGAATTGAATATCTTAAAATAAACTGTTCAAAAAATACAATGTTTAATATATAACATTAAGGCATATTGTCTTAAAATGTTCGTTTCTTTTTTCAGGAACACTATAAGTTTCGTGTTTGTTTAGTTGTATAGTTTTTAATTAAACCTGCGCACTTGGTGGTACTTTTGTATCAAGTCTTAAGCCTAAATGCATCTATAAATTCCTCTCTTCAAACTATTTTTTAAGTAGAAATAGACACTTAGCCATAAGTTAGAAGCTACCTGTAGTTATGACGAATAATTCACAATCTTACGTCACAAAAGCCGTCCAAGAATGTCTCTCTTTTTGAAAAAGGTTAAATCAAACTCTTATTTGTATAATTTTACAATATTCTGTCTTATTTCGAAAGAAAAAAAATGGTTAAAATATTACTTCGTAAATTTGTTTAAATAAGCTTCATTAAAATTGACTCTCTTTTCTCGTCTTGGTCGTTGTTGTGGAGGTAGTTTTCACTGATTCATTCGCCTCTCCGTTCGTTCCGTGTGAAATTGAAGTGATTACCGATTTCACGACCACTGAAGTCGTACTGGACTCGTTAGTATCTCCTATTGGAGATAGGTCCTTCAAGTTCATCGTGTTGAAGTTCTCCAAATCTTTGATCGTCGCAGAGGTGATCTTATCGCTGGTCCTAGTCGTTAGGACCGAGACCCTGCCTACTATTTCGTCTGTCGTCTGACTGCAAAGAGTCGTTGTTGTGGAATTCAGATGATCCCTTACAGAGTCCACTGTAATATCTCCAATAGAACTCGTGATTGTCTCATTCGCTTTGTTCGGCGAAGTTTCATAGTTGCCATTTGTCAAGCTTCGTAGCTGAATGTGGTTTTCCGTCACCTCCTTCTCCTCTACATCCTTTTCATTGCTGTTGTTGAGATCGTGCTTGATATCCTCCTCTGTCAGCGTTTCATCGTCAGTTTCGTCTTTTTCAATACCGTTCTCCTTAAAACCTTCAACTGCAATCACCCCTTCAGGTGCTACAATCTTCGTAGCTGACAGCGTTACCCTTTGGATTTCCGAAGAGCTCATCATGTAGAGGGCTTCTCCATGGTTGGTGAAGCACAGGCTAGAGATACCATTTATATCTTCTCTTCGAACAGCAGCCGCATTCAACTGTCTTTTCAACTCCGGAAGTGACAAAACTAGGACATCTCCTAGGTTAGTTAGGCACAACAATCCCACCTCGGAATGCATTTGAAGGGAACTGTTGTGGGCATCAGTTTCGTCACTCCTAGAGCTGTTGTTTGAAACGGGACAGGAGAACTGGGCGAACTGCATTCGTCTCACTCTGGCACCTTCATGAGCTGTAAGCTTGTACTTCGTGATAGGCTTAAGTTGGGGCAAGGAGAACACCTTGAACTGTTCCTCTGAAGCAATTAGAACGCGATGTGGTGCCATTCCGGCGCCAGGGAAATGCAAAGGAACTCCATTATGGTCGACAACTTCGATGCCTACCACTGGAGCCCTGTGCTTCAGTTGGATCTCCTTGGCTAGCTGTCCTGACACCATTTTTCTTTGCTCCAGGGGAAGCTCCTCCTCCGCCTTGGGTGGTAGATGTAGCACAAACACTGACACACAGCTGGAGTTTGTCGCCGACCATAAAGTGGGAATAGTCGATTGAACATTTGTAATGTAGGTCTGCGCAAAGGCTAAGCACCTCAGCATCGATCCCATCCCATCGTCCAAGGATCTGGCTTCAATTTGTCTTTCAATAGGTCTTGTCTCGAGGGTAGGACTCGTAGCTGCAGCTGCGGGATTGTTCCTTTGCGACCTACCTCGTCGTAGTCTTCGGAAGCTCTCCCTAAGTGTCTTTTTGAAGGATTTTTTCCTGCTCAATGTTTCTCCCGCTCCACTTAAATCATTCGGATTCAAAGTGCATCGATGAAGCACCGGATGCTGATTAAAATAGTCGTACAGCACCAATCCATGCGCTGTTCCCGCTGCCACCAAATTCCAATTCGACTCCAATGCTACACACGTGATAGCTGCTGGCGGTAATACTTGTAGGACACTGACAATTTGAATTCCCTCTTCTGTATGATAACTATCGTCGAGAAGTGACGCTCTTACTTTCAATTGATCATGTCCTTTCCAAACGAATCCATCACGATCGCTGACCAAATTCATTGTGGTCACCTTCAACGGCATTTCCGATGTAAGACTGTCAAAGCTGGCCACAACTACATGACCTGCTGTTCCTGCCACTGACAAAACGCCCGTCTTTGGACACAGACTAATCTTCTTTACGGCCAATCGGGGATCGTCTGAATACGGATCAAATTGCCCGGCTTTTCTGAACGGAGGATCACTGTCATCGGCTCCATCTGTGGCATCGTGCGAATGTTCCATATCTGAATCCTGACTGATAAACAAGGGAGCTGTCTTCAAGTGCAAAATCGGAATCAAAATAACATCACTACAGTTCCAAAATCTGATAGATCCGTCTTCGTGACCTGTCAGAAGGATTTCATAGTCTTTTTGCTGCTCAGGATCAGACCTTTCAGTTACAATGCCTCCGTTAACTGGCCAATCAATCAGGCTATTGGTCTGTTGCTGCTGTTGTCCCGCCACAACAATCTTCTCATACACTTCGGGGGTCACCTGAAATTAGACAAATAAAATAAATTAGTTTATGCATTTTTGTTTTATAAAATAGGTATTACGTTACTAATATTTATTTTTATAGAACAAGTGCTTAAAAGAATCTTTTAAAGCATTAGTGTATTTCTTTATTATTAAAGATGATCACAGTAAAAGATTTTCATCAAATTTGTTTAGATATAAATTCAATACTAAATTGTATACGGTTCTAATTAATGGAATGAACATGCTGGGACTCTCTTTGAAATAGTAGATATAACTCTCTCTATGATCGTAATTATAGAAAAGAAACAAAATTTTGTTGTTTGGTAGAAAACTAAATTTTAAACTATAAGTGTGTCCCTTAATACAATGTCCATTCGGATATACAAATACGGATATCAATTGATGGATCAATACTGTTAAACAGTAAATAATTATTATAATTATTGAATCAACGATTAACCAAGTCCTGTAAATAGCAATTGTAGTATTCTACTTTGGATAATTATCACAGAGAAGTATCCACTTGACGTTACCAATATCAAAAGATATTTCAATAAGAAACGAAGATTCTTTTGAGTATTAATTAAAAAATGAATAAAATCTTGTATAAAAGACAGACTATAAGCATTATTACTCAGGGGGTTACTTTAAAATGCTTGCTTCCCTCGCGATTCAAATTCATAGTGTTTTAGTTTTCTAGTCAGCGTTAGAAACAAATTAAATTGATTATTTAATCTTTTTTTGGAAATATAATCCAAATATGTAATTTATATACTTTTTATAACTTCAGAAGGAGTTTACATATTTTCAAACAATCATTTTAATTTCTTATTACATATATATTATTTTCTCCCATTTTAAAAGTTATACCTAATAACAAATCTAATCATTACAAATACGTTTCTGAACATTGAATTTACTGCTAACAATCTCAAGTAAAATTGCAACATTTCCAATTAAGATAAGATAACAAAAGTACAGTTTAAATTAGCCCAGATTATTTCCAAACGTTATACAGTTTCTAATTGATAAATAAATTTTCCTGCAAAAACTTTACAATAAACAGAAAACTAATTATAATTAGCAAAATATTAAAAATTAAACTAAATTACGCTTTAAAGATAACTCCTCTAATAAAAATCGCTCATTAAGTGAAGAAAAACAGTAAACATTGTACAAAGTTGAGTCGTTCCAACCAAGGCTGTGGATGCATTTGGTCTTGGCAAAAAGTAGTCGCATTTCGTCAATATTTTCGGAACGCCATATAAGCTACGATTCGCTCCACTTCCTACTGAACACTCACAAATTGGGTCTAGGTGAGACTCGGCGCCTTTTATATCGTCATCACGATTCATTACAATGTTTCCTACAATTTTCCGGCAATATGACTGTAAAGTTCTGCGAAAAAATACGCTAAATAAAAACAATAGTCAACTCTAAGCCAAAAACATGCTGGCTCTAAAGTGTTGCACTCAAGAAACCGAAAGAACATTGAGGCAAAATGCAAATCATGAGAATTTTTTTCTATTGGGGAATTGTTGTTTGGTCGCGAATAAAATGCCAAACAATATTGCAACACATCTTATTGTGCACTGAATGAATTTTTCCATTAAGATATCTACTATAAGATTTCTGCAATCAGTTCAAACGAAACACACAACTGCAACGGGGGGCAAGTGACGAAAGACAAGAAAATTATTACCAATTTTCAGGTCGCTAAATTGATCTGCCATGGACAAAAGCTGCACACCAACCAACAACAAAAACCCCTTCTCAACTCAATTCTGTCCAGAGTCAAATCTCCCCGCCATTTTTCATAAATAAAAATTATAATAGTGCAAACGATAAATAATGGTAATTGGCATCGAGCGGTCCAGAGCCATGCTCAAGGCAAGACAAAGGCAAAGCAAGGGGCAAGTTGAGAAGACGTGTGCCAAATGAAGACAGCAAGAAACTGACCGAATTTTATGGCCGCTCTCGACGACGACGTCAGATTATTAAACCGCGGGCTCCAACCAGTCCCGCGCGCTTAATTTAATAGCCCACACGTCATCGCTTATTAAATCAGTCATAACCGGGGCCAATTTCTAATTTTTTACACTCGCAAAAATCTATGTATGAAATATAAACACTTCAAATGTTCAAATTTAGTAACCAAACCACCATCATTGATCAGAGAAAAAAGATATCACGAGGTTGAGAGAACTTTTGGCATTTTATTCGTTATATTACTCTACTGTCCAAAAATTAATGCAAATTAAGCCCCACAAAACAATACACAATTTGTATCAATGTTGGGGTTTAAATTTGTTTGCTATAAATATATTCTAGACAAATTCATGTAAGATTTATTCACCGGTTATAACCTCACCTCATGTTTGGAAACTTAATAGGTAATTGAAATAAAAAACCATGTCCAACTTCCTATTTTTTCTTCGGTTATGATTATAAATAAATTTTTTGCACTCCCGTATAGAAACATACGCTTTTTGATATCCATTTGAGTTTCGTAATATTTCACTTTGTGGCACTCAGTGAAAATTTTGAATTTTTATTTCACTAATGAAAAAAAATTTGTCATAAACTATCCAACAAATTGGTTTCAAAGTCAAAATTTAGTCGCCATTGTTGCCCTTAAACTACACAAAATATAGGACTCGGCTATGCCATAGGACCGTGATTATATAGAAAATTAATTAATGTTTCCTCTTTTAAAATTTTAATATTTACCGTTTCAACAGCCATCTGCATATAATTTGGTTATTTTTGTTCAATTTTTGGCACATTTTGTAAATATCAGAGATAAATCGGCTTAACTGTAATGTAAGCACATTATATTAAGAGTCTTATATTGCTTTAAATAGAAATTTATTTTACAGAAATTAAAGCAAATAAATGTTCCATGTCACAATAAAATAGGCATTTGCCTTATGACCAAGTAGTTAAGAAGAATTCCAATCGTTGACGGTCACTTTGCAAGTTAATATTGTGCTTGAAACATTTGTGAAACATGTCAATATTTAAATTTTCCTTGTAAATAATGAAATTTAATGTGAAATTGTAAAAATTTCAGTGCTCATGAGTGGAGTTCAAAAAATGCACAAATAACTATTTCGATACCTAATTGTTAAACCTATAATATATATTAATACAACCAGGTGGATCAGATTAGGAATTATAAAACACTAAGATCTTTGCAATTACGAGCGTAGTGAGTGTAACAGTAATAACATTACTATCTCGATATCAAGTTTTTTGTAACCAAAAGGCATAGTCGTTTTTTTAATGAGAAAAAGTATGTGAAATACGAGCTGTTCGGTGAGTTTTTCATCGTTCTCCAGTTACAAAATGGTTAATTTTTTTGCACTTTCTTTAAAAATTTACGTTAAATTAATTGCTGTTACAAATGCACAATAGATCTTAAAGGTCACATTGAGTACGATCCATCTTTATATAATTGCCGGAATCTTTTTGAACGAGTACTATTTGAGCGTTAAACGGACCTGCATTAAAAATAGTACAATTTTTCCTAAAAATAGCGCCAAACTTTGGTTTTAAAACAAATTAATTTGTTATCTTTTTTGCACTAGTGAAATAAAACTTCAAAAGAAACTAAAAATGTGTTAAATATTTATATCAAAATTTCGTGACCGTGCTTCGGGAATGTTCGGCCCTTTTCTTATTATACGAAGCGCTTTATCATCACCTGGTTGTAGAAAGAAACAAGAATACAAATGTATTAAGTGTGAGAAAACAAAAATTTTTGGAAATATTATTTTAGATATTTATGTTAATTTATTTTATGCATTTTTGTTGCATAGAACTGATATTATGGCACTAAAATTTGTTCTGTCAAACTCGTTTTTATAGCAAGAGTGCTATAATGATTTCTTTAATCCACGTGTGCTTTTTCTTTATTATTAAATTGTGACCTCCGTGACTGTAGTTTGACAGTTTTTAACGGTAATTTTCAAATAAATATGAATGTGTAATAAACCACCTATCGTAAAACTCTTGAACTACGCCTACTTACGGCTATGAGCAAGAGATGCAAAATATTTCAAATCTGAAATTTAGTTTCAAATAGTGGCCGCTTAACTGAATTTTAATTAAAAAGTTTTTTTAGATTTGTGTGTCAATTTATTGAAAAATGCATAAATAAACACAGTCGATAAGCATTATTAAACACTCGGGCACTCGCTAATAAGCATTATTAAAACAGTCTTTACGCTCGCGATGTATACAAATTCATCATGGTGGTGACCTTGATGAGTAAATAGCTGATATGATTTTAATTTTAAGCAATTATTTAAATTTTTTGTAATAAATTAAACAAATATTGGAAATTTTTATTATTTTTAAAATAAACTAGGAATATTTAATTGCGAACTGTTTTTTAAATTTACTTAAATTTTTTTTATCATTTTCTACTGATTAAATTGTTATTAAATTTCTATTTTTATTTGCGAATTTCTCACGATTGAGAGATTTATTTTCCAATTACAAAACGGCGTTTCCCCGAACCCATTCAGACCAAAATGGCTTATTCAACAATTGACCCAAAGAGACCATTTCTCTCTACTATGTCATTCCTAATTGACAAATGATATCACACTCAATTTCCCTTAATTGATAATCGTGTCGTTTATTCTAACACTGTCCGTGACATATTTCCAAACATTTTCCAATTTGTTTTACTCAAATTCCGATAAGAATCAAAGGGAACAGCAATTTATATCTACATGGTGCTAATCTCTGTTAAAAATTAAATATACCTTGGACAGGAATTAGCAAAAGTCTAGACTAAAATAAATGATTCAAGTGGAATATTTCTTATTCCCCTAAAACAACAGTTCATCGGCCATAATTACGCTTTTTAACTATCTCCGTCATTCCCAAATGAAATCAAACAAACACATCAGATTGCAAAATCAACATCATTTGTCATTCAATTAAAATTCGCCCCGCTAATATCTAATTACAGTTTTAATTAGAATGGGTATTTTCGCGTTTTTGTGTGTGAAATAATACAAACACTTGAATTACTGGCGAGAGTCAAACAAAAATGAATAATTCTGAGCCCCATACTAAAAGAGAACAATACAACCGCCAAGTTAAATATTGATGCAAGATTTTTTATTATGAAATCAATATTCCTTCCCTTCCCCTCTTTATATAATTCCTCGGAATTGGCTTAATTGATTTAGCACGAGACAAAGTCAGTTTTGGGTGGGCAATTCTCTGCTTCCATTTTCGCTATCAAATTTCCAGTTCAATTAATCAATTTTTAAAGTGAAATAAAAAAAATAGTTGCACTCGTCTTCTGTTTGTTTAGCGAGACCCAATACATTGTGCCCTTATCAGAGCCCCGAGTTGTGCTCAGGTAAAACAGTGCGATATTTGTCAATACTAATTGTGGCATATTGCGTTATCATTCGCCCCGAGACTCATACTACCTTTCCGTTTGTTTGCATAGCCACGTTTGTGGATTGATAATGTTGGAATAAAAACAAGGTGAACCGTGTTTATTCATCATTTCTTCAGGCCTGATAAGATTTATTCTACTTTTTACTATTTTTTTAATTATTGTTATTTTTAATTTTCAACGACAATTGCACACCATTCATCAACTTTCGGCTAATGACTCGGAAACCTTACAAATTGACTCTTTTTCTGCGATCTAGTCCAGCTGGTTATGAATCAACCAAAAAACCACAACGACGCTTGTTTGACTACAATGAGCACATCGTACTACACATTTCACCGGTCACATTCCTTTACTTAAAGACTAATGCCGGGAAAATGGGCCCAAGTGAAATAATGGCTATTAATAGAACTTAAAATGTGGTAATATAATATGTAGTAAAATACCAATAATAAATTTTAATGAAGAAATCAATTATTTATACTACAAGAGCGTAAAGTACTTCTATTTTTAATGAGGAAACTAGTGTTAAAATTTGAGCCAAAGGTGAACTATTAATCGTTTACGAATTTAAAAAATGGAATTAACTGATTTTTCGTTTTAAATTGATAAAATTTCGGTCCGAATACAAATGCACCACTTTTGTGTAAGTAGTTAACTTTAAATTATGGACATTGAGTCAGAAAATGAATTTCTTTTTCTACTAGTGAAAAAAGTAAAATCAATGAATAAAGTGACACTTTACGAAAAGAATTTACTATTTCGGTACGGGATATCAAAATAGTTATTTGTGCTACAAGGGCGCATAATCATCTATTTTTTAACGAGAAAAAAGTATAAAATACGAGCCCCAAGGCGAGTTTTTAATTGTTTCCGAGCTGAACAAAACGATTGGGGCAGAATTGCAATCCCCTTAAAAATACACTAAAAACTAATTTAAATTTTATTATTATAACGGTCTAAATTAAAACTAAAAACTACAACTGCAGTTTAGGGAACATATTGGCACATAAATTTTTACATTGCTGGAAAATTGTTCGTAGATTATAACTTTTTTTCACTAGTGAAAAAAAAAATTCTAAATTTTCACAATTGAAAAAAGTGACTCTCTAAGATCAACACAAAGTCAAATGCATTCGAAGTGGGAATGCAAAAAAAAAAGATTTAAATTAATTTTCACAATTTTTATGTTTTTTTTTAAAATAACGTTTAAAATTATGCTTTTAAACCACGGATTACGACTTAATTAAATAAAAATAAAATCAAAGGCCATTACTTGATACACAAATGATTTGACCTTTAATATTATTTTGCCCAATCTCGTTTTTCAGTGGCCTAGAAAATGCAATTCATTTCTGGTAGCACGAGTATTATATTTTAAATAAATATTTAAACAAATATTTAAAAAATTAGATTAAAAATGTTTGGTAAAATTTAAAAAAAAATACATAGTAAAGTTCTATATAAAATCTAATAACATTCTTATCAGTTATTGAAAAACCAAATAAACAAAGAAAATGAAATTTAAAAAACATATTTAAGTTAATCAGTAAAGCATCCATATTTTACGGCTATATTCCGACCCTCTAAACAGTGAATAATTGCACGTATATTCATAAGATGTTAATTGAATTGAAATGGAAACACTCGTTTCAATTTCGTCGTGACCACTCTCTAATGAATTTGATTTCTTCTTTCCTCCATCTCTCTCACTTGATTCGCTTTTTAAAACCCCTGAAACATACCGATGATGACTCAAACTAGCTTTACATCACCACCAGTGTTGTGGTGCTCCACACACACAACATACAATCACAGCTTAGATCCATCTGGCTCCAGTGGCTTCGCTGTGGTTGTGTGTTTGAGGCGGGCGACAAAACAGTATAAGGTGAAAACAATGGATTGAATGAACCGGCACGAAAATTACCGTGCTCTGGAGTAGAGCCCACCTTTAATGCCTCTAGAATCATCGCACATTCTGACACCAAAAGCTAACGACATCTATAATAAACAATAATCTTAAATAAATTGTAAAATCGCAAATTGAAATCGAATTTGTTATCATAAAATACGAAAATGTGAATGACGTAATGTAACGATTGAGGATTTTGCATTTTCTACTAAAAAGCACCGGTTCAACCTGTCCCATGGGCCGTTATCGGGCTTCAGGTGGATATTTTTCATGACACTTTATGTGTAGTTTGGTTATCGGTTTTTCATGTCATGGGGAAAACAGTTAACCAACAATTTGTCATTTTATTGCGCAAATATTAGACTCTTTTTGAACTGAACCGAACCAAATGCAAAAAAAAAATCATCAAATAATTATTAAAAGAATTGTTCTAAGCGCGCGCACCCACTTCAAAGCCATCAATTAATCCAAAGATATCCCAAAAAAAAACAAGAACAAACCCCGAAAACCAACGCATAAATCATAAACAGACCATAAATTGGCCAATAGGAATTTTGCTGAAATAAACGAGAGCATTTTTCAATTGAGAAGAACCGTAAAATATCATCGCCATCATTCAAACACAACACAAAAACTGATCTACAAAGTCCAAATTAAATTGGCATCATTGTTTGGCAATCGGTTTTTTATTGTTTGTTCCCTTTCACATTATTGCAATAAATGTTTGCCTCATTTAACCCGCAATTCCTTTGGAAATATGAATGTCTCTCGAACCAATGGTAAACAAATCATTAGTTCAAAACCTTTACTTGTCCGCTTTGGGCTCTCTTTTAATCCATCCATAGACAGAAAAGAGACAGGACAGGAAACATAGAACAATAATTCTGGAAAGAACTTTCCTCCTTCGTGCCCATTTATAAATTACTCTAAACACAAAATGTTTAAATACCGCATAAATATTCTTGACATTTCCTTTTCAATTATCCATCGTAGGACGTGGTGCGTCCGTCCACAAATGCAAATGTGGGTCGACCAGTCAGATCTCCAGATACCATCTTTCGATCTGAGTTCAGTGAAAAACCCACGATTCTGCCGACAGAGCACAAGATCCAATTCAATTAAAAGCGTAACAGTTTAAATAAGAATGACATTCGAAAATTGCACTCAAATTATCCATTAAAATTATCCATGAAATTTTACGACACTCATTGAAATAAATCGGAAATGGCTCTTATCTCCGACTTAATATAGATAAAAAATCCAATTTTCGATAAACGCGATATTGAAATTGTAATAAAGATAGCAAAATGCATGTTTTCAAAAATATAATTCTACGAGGCTGAGCAAACAAAATTTAAAAACCATTATTCAAATGGTTTCGAAATACTTTATGACACTAGTATTAAAATGAGATCATTATTCAATGAGAACTGAAATAATTGATCGCACTTTCTTGTATTTGTAATAGAAAGTAAGATTCTAAGAAGGTAATTTAATAACCTAACCCACTATCATTTAAAAATTGGCTAAGATAGGATTAAAAGCCTATCCCTTATAAAAACCTTCAAGTCATAAACAATAAACGCTAACATTCAGAACCTATTTTGGAAGCCAGCCCAGAAAACCTGTAATTGTTGAGTAATACGCGCCGACGCTCCCATATTTAATCGCGGACTTATCAGCTTCGTTACTCTGTTTTAGCCGATAACCAGATAAGCGACAAACGATAACATTACAAAAGTTCCCTTTTTTAAGCACTGAAACTGAACCTTACCTGGGAAACTAGGTGATTACAGGTGACTGCTGAGGCGTGGATCGAATGTAGATAGGGTATCTTGACGCTGGGCACTTCAGCTTCTGTTAGGTCGAAGGCCACCAGTTCTTCTTCTAATAGGACAATGAGCACCTTCGCTTGATCCTCTTCGTCTTCATCGTCGCCTAGGGTCACAATGAAGTCTATAACCTTTGAAGTGAAGTCTAAGGCTACTTTAGAACCGTCTTTGCAATGCACTGAGACGCATTGATGGTCTCCATAGGCCGATCTGGGCATTCCTCCCGAAAAGACTATTACTTCGTCTTGGTCTCGATGGGATCTTATTAAGCGGTTTATGGCCTTGCAAGGATCGGGTCCGTAAGGGACATAGGTCTCGTTTTCAGGTGCCTTAGACTCGGATACGTCCCAAGTCGCGTAAGAGCCGTCAGCGTGGTACCAAGTGAACTTATCTCCAGTTGGAGAAACATGGACTCCTACACTCTGGCCATGACCAGGAGCGATGTACGATCGAATCACTACGCACTTTTCCAAGTCCCAAAGGACACACAAGCCTCGATTGTAGGTGATTATCAACTGATCCGGCTCATTGGGCAACTGTTGAACGCTTTCTATCGCACCAGGATTCAATTTGTAACTGGCTGGGACTTGTTCTAGCACTACATCGTGGTAAATGACTGGCTCTTTGATGGTAAAGGTTCTTAAGTCGAACTGATATACATTTCCGCCCTCGGTTCCAATCCACACCAAGTCCCTGGACTGTGAACAGCAGAGGGAGGAGACTTTTTTCAACTTTCCGTCAAATGGAAGTGTCTTTATGGGCACTAAAAGGGCTCCAGCCGGCTCCCAGAGGGTCAACTGGTTGGCAGTGGTCAGCGATAAAATGCGACCGGTCCCTGGCACCCACTCCAGAAGCTGAACGGTGACGTCAGAGGTGGAGGACGATGAGGGAGGCGCTTGAGAGACTCCAGCGTTGGAAAGAGTGTGCTGGCCGTAGAATTCGACGCCCGGCTTGCCAAACACCTTCAAGACTCCGGTCTGCGTGCCGATGGCCATCAGCCGCTGCTGAGGGTCATACGCCAAGGCGGTGGGCTTGTGCGGAAAGCCATGCTGCACGGTTTTTCGAAAGGCAAACAACTCCTTTTGCAATTTCTGCCGCTCAACAGACACTTGTTGCCCCTTTCCACGGATAAACTTCAACATGTTGCTGGAATACCTCTTCCCAGCACCTCTTCACCATATAAAACACTTGGGATTCACGGATGCAACTCGATTGCGGCAAAATTCTGCCGATTTCTCGCCAGCCGGGGGTTAAAAACAGTCAGCGCAGAGAGTGGGCGAACAGTAATTGCATATGGATTCGCGACAAACACACAACACGGCCGCCACTTCACAAAAACTCATCAAAAATAGAAAGAGGTGTTGCTTGTGTTATAAAAAAGGTGAATTAAAAACTGAAAACCGCACCCAAAATTCTTATCGAAATTCTCGCCCCGATATCGTTTTCTGATTTGTTTATCGCACACGGACTCGGGTTTTCCACTAGCTACAATTTTCCGCTCCGAACACTCGAAAATAAAAGCAAAATTATTATTATTGGTTAGAGTTGTTCCAACAAATAACAGAGCATTTTCCAGCCAAAATCAAATTTCGTTCCAGGGAAATGACGTCAGACGTCAAATTTTCGGAAATGTATCATGATGTTCATTTCATTGCTGTGATCAAATTCACTGTCATGTGTGAGCGAGCCAAAAATTAACTCGAGGGATTTCTGAGAAACTGAAACAGGAAAAAACACCAGTTTCAAAATAAAAAATGAATATTTCGAATTTGGGTATTAAAAAGGTGATGATCATCCATTTCATTAATGAAACCTTGCTCTAAATTTGATATTCTACAGATCCACCAGCTGTTAAAGTCGAGGTCGTTGTCTGTGGGTGAATTACAGAGAAGCTTTTTGGACCGACTGGATAAAACCAAAGATTTGAACTGCTTTGTGACGACAACAGGCACCTTGAGCGTTAACCAATGGAAGAACACAAAACAACGATTTAAAAAAGGTAGCCCAGCTTCGAGTTTGGACGGAATCCCCATTGCGATAAAGGATAATTTCTGTGTGAAAAATGTCCGAACCAGTTGTGCCTCTGCAATGCTTGAGTCCTTTATCCCCTCCTACAACAGCACAGTTTATCAAAGGTTGGAAGATAAAGGAGTTGTGCTTATGGGAAAGACCAATCTCGACCAATTTGGCATGGGGAGTGGAACTGTGGACTCCATTTTTGGTCCAACTAAAAATCCCTGGAGCAAGGCTGACGAATGGAGAATAACAGGAGGCAGTTCGGGTGGCTCTGCAGCCGCAGTAGCTGCAGGAGCCTGTGTTGCGTATGTATTATGTTTATTGGAGACTTATACAAAAAGAAATTGAATTAAATAAATTTAATTTTTGAATTCTCATTTTTAATTTCAGGGCAATTGGATCGGATACAGGAGGCTCAGTCCGAAATCCAGCTTCTTATTGTGGATTAGTCGGGTTTAAGCCTAGTTATGGACTAGTTTCTAGACATGGTTTGATTCCTTTAGTAAATTCAATGGATGTCCCTGGAATTTTAACAAAATCCATTGAAGATTGTGTAGAAATATTTAATGTTGTTGCTGGTTCCGATGACAAGGACTCAACTACAATAAAACAGGAATTCAAACCAATATCACTTGATGAAAATTATTCTATAAAAGATTTAAAAATTGGAATTCCTATAGAATATCATTGCGAAGGATTGGACGAGGAGAAGTTAGAAATTTGGCGTGTTATAGCCAATTTAATGGAAAAGAGCGGAGCTAAATTACACCAATTGTCTATGCCGTATACAAGGTCCTCGATATTTGTGTATTCTATATTAAATCAGTGCGAAGTCAGCAGTAATATGAGTCGATACGACGGAATTGAATTTGGATACAGAGACCTAAAAGAAAAACGCAGTACAGAGAAATTGTACGAAATGACCAGAGCTCATGGCTTCAATAATGCAGTCAAGAATAGAATTTTATCCGGGAACTACTTTTTGTTGCGCAAAAATTACGAAAAGTATTTCCAAAAGGCGTTAAAAGTTCGACGACTGATCGCTAACGATTTCGAGAGAGCGTTCAATAAATTTGATTTACTTTTAACGCCAACCACTTTGAGTGACGCCCCACTGCTTGAAGATTTTAAGAAGGCTTCGAATAGGGACCAGTCAGCTATTCAAGACTTTTTCACACAGCCAGCAAATATGGCTGGAGTTCCCGCAGTTTCTATTCCGATTAAACTCTCAAAAAATGGACTACCCCTCAGCCTCCAACTCATGGCGCCTCATGGTGAGGAAGAGAAATTACTAAACACTGCCAAATGGATTGAGAACGCAGTTCAATTTCAGCATTTATTGTGATTTTAATTTAAAATAAAAGTAATTTAATTAAATTTATCGATTTTCAAATTTCACTAGCAAATACAATAGGATTTTTTCTGTTCTGGGCAATTGCTGCTGGACGTAAGATTAATTGGCTCAGGAATTTCTTCATTTATAACTGAATTATTCTCTAGAGCCAATGTATTTTCTGCTAAGGTACGAAAGGACAAGTCCACATTGATACTATCCTTGGCACTCGTTTCAAAGTAGGGAATGTTGTTCTTCGATTTACACCACATTTCTATTCGTTTTCTCGAAACTGCTTCTATCCCCAAGTCCACTTTGTTACCAAGAAGAACAAATGGAAAATTTTCCGGATCCTCTGGACTGGCCAACACCAGAAATTCATCGTACCAAGAGTCCAAACTATGAAATGATTTCTGGTCGGTCACATCGAAAACGAGAATACAGCAATCAGCACCGCGATAAAAGGACGGACTTAATGTTCGAAATCGATCCATACCGGCCTGAAAATGATAAGGACGTTCCTTGAGCAATTGTAATATAAAGGTTGGATAATTTATTATTGAAATACAAAGAAAGGATTACACATTAACACCCAATTTTAAAAAGATGACTTATTGTATCCCAAATTTGCATTTTGATTTTCCGGTCCTCGAGTACCAATGTTTTTGAGATGAAATCAGCACCGATTGTCGCTTCGTATTGTTCAGAAAAACTATTTTTGACATAATTTGTAACTAGAGACGTCTTTCCAACACTCATATCCCCCAGTATAACCACTTTTAGTAGAATAATTTGGTTGCTGGCCATTTTATTCAATAATTTTGACAAATTTGTCACTCAGTGTTCTTGAAAAAAAAGAGTCACACAAAATCGTCGAAAATAACAAACTGATTCCCTTGCCAGTTGCTGCTAAAATATTTTCCTGTAAGTGAATCTACTGCCTCAGTCTAATTCATTAAGCCGATATGGGATATCATGGGTTCTTTGAAGAAGAAAGAGAACTAAAAATATGAATCATTAATTCATAATGTGGTGGTTACTCCAGTTGCTAAAACTGATAAATTTTGGACATTACATCAAAAGAATGTGTATGTATTAATTCTAAAATAACAAGATAAAGTATTAAATAACTTAAGAAAAGAGAAAAGTGCAAAAATTTTAATGTGCTCGAATTGAAGTTGTTTACGATAAGCTGCTATACAATATTAATAAAGACAGCACAGATTTTTATTGGTAACATTTCTGGAGAAATTTAATCATTGGATTTTTATTTACTTTTAAGCTTTATCGACATAATTTTAGATAATGCATATTCCATTTGATCCTTTTAAAGGTGTTAAAAATTCGAAGAAAAACATTCTTTATTATGAAACTAGTGGCAAGTAGAGTATTAATGTGGACTTGGCTTTTAGGGCCCTGGCAGGAAATACAATGACCCAAGAGGACAATTCAGATATGAATGAAAAAAATTCTGAGCCAATTAAAAATGTATAATACGTTTGATAAGCATTATTACAGACTAGGTTCTTAAAGAAGCAAAATCTTACAGTTACTCTTGAAAGTATTCGACCCTGTTTGCAGTGGACTTTAAAAGTTCTGTCTCGCACTTAATATTTATCTGATATCAATGTATATAATATCATTTGATAGACAATTTTATGAACTTTAATATTCAAAAAGAATTTTTCGATAATCTTATATAAAAATACAGTAAATGTCAATTTAAGTGTTGTAGGCGCTCGAATTACCTTAGAAAAGTATTCGACCTTATTTTATTGAATGCTTCATTTTTAAATTTTAGTCATTTTTCTTACATTTCATGAGTTTCTCCAGTTTGTTTAAACATTTTTACTATGTTTTATTAGTTTTCAATAGATTTTTCTTAAAACTGAATAATAGAAATGAGGACATATGGAAATTAGACACTTGAAAGGATAATTTGAACAAACAGCAAATTTTTTGCTAAAATATTTTTTGTAAAAATAAATTTGGGCAATATTACAATTATAAGAATAAACACTAGTAATTTATTCATTTTAAGTTATAAAACGAAATATTTTAGTATTAAAATATATAATTTCATTATCTATATAGAATTTTCTTAGGGAGGAAGTTCACTGCGCGTCATAAAATGGGAATAACTTTATGAAATGTCTTATAAAAACGTTATATAATTTAAAAACAAGAAAGAGTATTTAACTGTGCAACGATTTTGATATAAAACACAATATTAAAATATTCAAAAGTTAAATAATGTACTATGGTAAAACTATCAATAAAATGGCGGTAGGAACTGTCAAAACATAAAAAATTTAAAACAGCCAAACTAATCTGAATTTGCTTAATAAACAGCCAATCTGTAGTTTTTATCAATTAAATAGCATAATTTTTTTTAAAAATATGTTTATATTGGGACAATAAACTAAAAAAATCAAAATATTTCATTTTCAATTTTTTCTTCTAAAGAACAAATTTACAAAAAATTCGAAGGAATTTTTTAAATTGTCGGTCTACAAATTAAATAAAATCGATTGAAATAAGCTTCTGTATTATTGTTCTGTAAAGTCTAATAAAAACATCGAATATGTTTGCAATAGATGATAATTAATATGAATTCAAAAATGGCGAAGATGAAAATCTTAAAATAATAATGTTTCATTTCTGGCCTAATTTTATATTTTATCCAAAACTGTTCGATTTAAAAACTTAAATAGAATAGTTTGTAATTATTTCACCTTATAATTATCAAAATTCATTTCTACAGTATTAATTTTAGATAAAATTTGTGTTTTGTTCAAATTACTCATTCATATCCCTAATTTCCATATGTTCTTCATTTATTTTAATCAATTTAATGAAATATTTATAGCAAACTAATAAAACATAGTTTAAATGTGAAAACAAATCCGACTAACTCTTAAAACTTAGTAAAAATTTGGAAATTCGAAATATCAACCTGTCAAAACAAAAAGGTCGAATATTTTCGGCGCGTAATTTAAGCGCACCCTACAGTTAAGCACTCATTTTCGATTGTTGTATGTAATATAATTATAAAATTCTGTTTGAATATTAAATTTTATGATTGTTTATCAAATGAGACCACATACACATATATCAGATAAACATTAAGTGCGTGACAAAGCTTCTAAATTCGACTGAATTTAGGATCGAATACTTTTAGCAGTAACTGTATATTCGAACACATACAAATTTAGGAACTTTTCTCGTGTTATTAATTATTTTATTTTAAAGCTATGTTATTTTAGAAATAATACGCACACATTTTTTGATACACTGTCCAAAATTCATTATCATCACTGGAGGAAACACTACATTTAGAATTAATGATTCATATTTTTAGTTCTCTTTCTTTATATACCCCACGATAACCCATATCGGTTTAATAAGTTATACTGAGAAAGTAGATTCACTTACAGGCTATTATTTTAGCAGCAACTGGCTAGGGAATCAGTTCGTTCTTTACGAGTTATTTTTTTAACTTTTACTACATTTTATTTGCTTTATCAATTGAATTATCTTGTGACAATTTGTGTGGCTGTTATTTTTCTAAGAATACTGAGTGAGAAATTCGTACAAAACTATTGGGTGAAATGGCCAGCTACCAAAAGAATCTAGTAAAAGTTGTCATCCTGGGGGATATGGGTGGGGTCCAATAAGAAGCCGACAAATGCAATAAGCAAACTTCTCCTTCGTTCTCAGTAACCCTGCGACGCACCTTTGCGCCATCGTATTATTATTATTTGATTTTATTCTTTGAGAGGAGTCCGTAAAAATCGTTTATAATTGTCACCAATGACATGTATAATAATTATNGGGGATATGGGTGGGGTCCAATAAGAAGCCGACAAATGCAATA
>JXOV01002283.1:0-11096 GCA_001014945.1 Clogmia albipunctata
ACAATTACAAATATTCAAATAAAGTCGATAATGATATATATCAGAGATGAATGTGCAAGTTCAATTGTTCAAGAGCTTGGTATTGTCACATATGAGGCCATCACAGTGGAGACTGCGCGGGATTGCTTTGAAATGACACGAAGAAGCAGCAATGAAATTAGTGAACTAGACTAGAGACAAAATCTACAGGATATGTGAATGGAGAGAAGAAACGGACTTTCACATGATTACCAGTCGCTATAAAGATGGATGGACTTGGTACGGTCTCTTAAGTGAAAGAGGTTCGGGAGCTGAAAACTAAGGCGTTTACTAAATATTCAGCATCGTTCAATATGTTTGGTCTTTTTTTTATTGGCATTAAAATAATTTACTTTAGCCCAACGGGACTATATGACAAAAAATACAAGCAGGAATTTAAAAGATCCAGCCTAACCTGTTGACGTTGTTTACAAATTAATCCCTTGTAGGTAGGTCTCTGATATATAGACTTTTCAGGTAGCCAAATGTTGTAGATGCACTCGGAATATGCACCAAGTAGTTGGGGTAAACATCGGTCAGCTCTAGATGTTTTGTGCTGAAATTGTGTATCTCGTTCATAACGTTAGACACATGCAGGTGTCGGTGGATGAGAGTATTTCGGAGCTTCACTTATGAGTCTAAGTTAGAGTTGACCAAAAAATGACTGACGCATGTAGGGGACTAGTCAGTAAAAATAAAATGACATGAACAAGTCAAGACAATTTATTGACGTGCTTCACTTATTATCCGTTAATTTGAATTTTTTATGGTTTTTTACTAGTGAAATAAGTCTTTAGTTTGACAANATTTTTCATTTTTTACTAGTGAAATAAGTCTTTAGATTGACAATATTTCTGTGATGTTACTAATGGAACAATGAAATATAGTCGATGCCAAAATGTTCTGTTGTTTTATTTGAAATNACGTGCTTCACTTATTATCCGTTAATTTGAATTTTTTATGGTTTTTTACTAGTGAAATAAGTCTTTAGTTTGACAATATTTCTGTGACGTTACTGATGGAACAATAAAATGTAATCGATGCCAAAATGTTCTGTTGTTTTATTTGAAATGACCAACTGAGACATGTCATTGACTTGTTGATCTGTCAAGTGATTGAAAATATCGTTTTTGACCAACTCTAGTGTTTTTGATTGGAGAGCTTGTATGATGTTGACTTGCACAACACCAGAGCACAATTCCGTAGGTCTATCTAGGTTTGATTATCACACTGTATAACTTGAGCTTATTTAAATAACCAAAACATTTTTTGCACTTTGAGTTCCAGGTTTTTAAGTTTTGCTTTAATATGGTCACTCCATATGAGGCATAAGTAGAGTTCACTTTTAATATCCAAGAATCGCATCACATTTCAAACAGATTGAATTAGTTTTGTCGACTTGATGAGGCCTCTGTAGTGTTCACCACTACATCGAAAAAACCCGAGGATCAATTGTTTTCTGTTTTCCCAACATTGCTCCTCTCCATCAAAAATTCCTTTTTCCCTCCTTTTCAACCTTTTGTATATATTATTGTAAATATTATACTTCTGTTCTTTAAATGAATTGACGCACCTCAAATTACTCTTGTTTAGTCGTCAACAACGACTAGTATTCCTGGGAGTTCACACTCCCTGGCCAGTCCTCTGGCCCGATCTTCCAGACCATCGAGCCAGTTTCTCTTGGGTATCCACTCTTCGCTCCAGTAACGCAGGAACCTCTGCACACCATCACACCCAGTTCCTGATGGCTACACCTCTATTGCAGAACGATGTGAAGACGATGTAAGCATGTAGCTAGTGTTTTCCTAGTCCTGCATTAAGGACCAGGTGAAGTGAAGTAGAGTTATTGATTTATTGGGATAAAACATTAAATTCCTAGAGATAGAGATATGATTACAATTCAATCATTTTGATTTGTAATTAATTTCTAATAATTAATCTCAATATACATTCAACACTATTTTTGAAAAACTTCAGTTATTATAAATTTGTTGTTTATCTTAACTTCTGGGTTTCACTGTAGATTATTAATTTTTGTTGTTGTTGCATTTTTAGTTCGATTTACAAAACAGACCATTATTCTTTTTCTAACCAAATAAAGATTATTTTTATAAAATAATTTTTTATATGAAAACATACTTTAATTATCATGAATATCATCGAAATATTTTTAAAAAATTATGAAAAGGGCATGGTTTCAAAAGCGTTATCCTGGAGGCTATTTCCCAGATATGTTATTCCGTATAAATCCCTAATTCATATATTTTTATTAATTAATTACTATAATCAAGATTGGGTAGTTGATTTTAATTAATAAATCATCAAGTTTTCCAATTGATGATACATTTATTTTACAAAGATTTTTATTTTTTAACAACAGAGATTTATGAACAAGAGCCACCGGGAAGGGCGCGAGCGACTTTAGTATGATGTCATTTTCCATCAATGAGATAGCTTCTTTATATAGTCGGTGGTTGATCAAAAGATTAATAGAATGGTTTCGTCTGATTTTCAGCGGTTGAGACAAACAAAACACCTAAAAAACCATAACCAAATTTCATATAGTCATTAAAATTCTCTTTGGGACATTTAAAATCGTCACAATTCTCAAAATTTGTTGTATTAAATCGGAATGTGTTTATAGCTGCATATATAAATTTTATGTATTTCAGGTTATAGTCCGAGATTTTGGTCTTATTTTCCAGAATCTTCAGAGCGTATGGCTTTACCCAGCCCAAGGTGTTCACTTCGTTTATTATAATATTCTCAGGAATAGCAATCCATAAGGCTTCGTCGAAGTATGTTTCATTTATTTGGACGCATCCCCAAATTACGGTCAGTTATTCCCTTAGCTTCACGGCCATTTTCATTTTACTTTATTCTCACATGGTTTAACTAAGGAATCATATGGCACCCTGATGTTTAAGGACAATGATTCACTGTTTTAATGGAGACAAATACTCGATGGAAATGTAAGATAATTCGGTATTAAACAGAAAGAGTAGTACATTCGATAAAAGCCCAAGTTGGTCAAGTTCTTCTCAACAAAATAATACATTCTTAGGACTCTTGTTTCAAAAGAGGCGTAAAACAAAATTTGATAATTTTCATTGATAAATTTCATTAAATTAAAAGTAAAAATTTAACATAGTTACTATTAGAATAGACCAGGAGTAAAGGTTAATGGTTTTGCTTATATTTTAGGTTGACGTCATCTGACTATTGGGTAAAATACGTCCAAACAAGATAGATAAAAATCGAAGTCAATATGATTGCTATGATGGTATAAAAAGAAAAGATTTGGCTTTTACTCGTCCTAACAATAAGTTCCATCGAACATTCGTACTTTTCGCAGGCATCGTCGTCCACTGGTGACGGAACAAAATGATTGCTGTATCTGTCGATTGTCAAAGAAATATCAGAATCATCGATGCTAGACTTGTTTTCAAGCATCCTCAGTGCATAGTGCTTAATCCACCCTATCGTTTTAGTGTTGTTTGCCAAATAATATATGTTGACCTTATTAATGGCTACCCACATTGATTCTTCATGAAACGTTCCATTCAATTCGACACATCCCCAAATCACAGCCAAAAGCCCACTAATCTTTACTGCAACTCTGATTTCCATGTCAATTTTGCAGAGATGTTGCTGGTCAAAAGTCAACGACTGTACGAAATTCAGTTCATGAGTCTTATTATTCCATTTGAAGCCTACATTTCTTTCACAGTCCAAGTCTATGGGGACAATCCAAAGCTCGTCATTGATTCGCGAAACGGCAAGACTGTAGTTCACATTCGTTGGATAGAAATAGACTTTAGGCTGATAATATTCAAAAGGCACTTGGTACAATAGATTATACATTATAGTTTCGTTTGTGCTGATGTCATCAGATTTTATGTTGGGACAATTTCCATTATAAAGCCGTGAAGTTGTGGGATAAATTTGAAAGACCATAGTTAATAGTATCAGGTGTAGTAAGTTCATAATTAATAGTTTGTAATTAAAATTATAATAATATCGTATGGAATATAAGCTTATTTAAAATATTACGCTATTTGAGATAATTTGATCAACTGAAAAATGCCTAAGAATCACCACTATTCTAATTGATTCAGAATATTACCTTAGTTTGGACTTATTACGAGGGTGGATGGAAAAGTTTCCGGAATGAGCAAAAAATCGTACGAATTAGTCATGTTTTTGGTTATATGTATTTCTCAACATAATCTCCTTGGAATCCTATATATTTTATTAGAAGTTTCTATAATTAGGAGTTTTGTTTTAATCGAGTCTTGTAGCAAGCATTCCGGCAGCATTTTGAAAAATTAGTTACTGCTCAAGAGGACTTGTCGTTGAATACTAATCGTCAAATTTAATTAAACAAGTTTTATTGTGGTTCCACGACTGTTTTTGTTGAACCATAAGTATTAAAATGCTGTCCACTTTCCAGACAAGAAGATGGATACAGTTTACACGAGTTCGGGAGATATGATCGATATTTATTACCTAATATGGGTCAGAAGGATAATAGGGCTTGACTATATTGAAATTTTGGACATATTTGACGCCATAATAGAAAACAAATCAACTCCTTTTGGCAAAGAAAAAATTCCGCGCCGTACAGCAATACAGGCACTTCGCAATAATTAAACACACGAATCTTTGTCTGCTTATTGATAGAGCTTATTCGCCAGATGGAGTGTAAACTATAAAATGCTTGGCGCGCTTTATTTATCCGTGCATCTACGCCGTGGTCAGTGATATTAAGCCCTATTCTAGACGCGTTTGCGGCGAGGACCTCCAGTTTGTTTTTGACGCCTTGTAATGAGTGTGTCATTAAACAAATGTCATCGGCATAGTCCAAGTTTCTAAGCTTTTCGAAGGGCGTGCATTGGATTCCTTCTCAACATTCTTCATTTGTTTTCTGCAGGACTTCGTCCAAGACTGTTATAAACAGGAGGGGTAACAGTATACAACCTTGTCATACGCTTGCGTTAATTTTAAAATTCCGACTCAGCTTCCCCTTAAAACGTACACTGCAGTCGGCATCTCTATATAAACTTTTTATAAGGTCCACAATTTTTTGTGGAACTCCACGTCTTTTAAGACAACCCCAAACAATTTTTTGTTTGAAGGCTCTTTCAAAGTCGACGAATAATAGGAACAGAGGGCTCCGACTTTCTACCGACTGTTCGATCAGGATTCTGGTGGTATTGATGTGGTCCACACATGAACGTCCTGGCCTGAAGCCATTCTGTTCATTTCGCAGCTGTTCATTCAGAGGTGAGGAGATTCTTTTCAAAATAATGAAAGCCAAAACTTTTTGGATTGTATTGAGTAAAGTTATTCCTCGCCAGTTTGCACGGTAACCAAGGTTTCCCTTTTTTGGCAGGGTCACTATTATACCGCCTTTCCACATGGAATGAATTTCCCCTGAATTCCATATTACCCGTATAATCGGGCAAATGGCAACAGCAAGGACGTTAATCTATACTAGGATCTTCCATATTCTCTAGACATGACCCTGTATGACTATTTTCAGCATTCAAAGTCGAGAAAGTCACCCGGTGAATAAAATGTAATAGAATTAAGAGCCTATTTTGTAGGCATTTAGAAATTTAATTAATTTTTATTCTGGTCAAAAGAATAATACAAACTTCAAATTAAATAAATTTGACTCCAAGAAGACTATAAAGTTAAGAAATAAAACCAAAAACATGATCAATTCGTCCGATTTTTCACTTATTCTGGAAACTTTTCAATCCACCCTCTTATATTATATAAAACATTTACTATTACATATAGAATTTCCCAACCCAAATTGACTCGAATTACAATCCTCAAAGGAGATATTTAAGTATTTTAATCTCTAATAGACGTCAACTCCAGGATATGTAATATTTCATTGTACTTTTATTTAGTTAAGTTTTTTTGGTGCAAGTGAATTAATCTCCTTAAGAATTCCCTTTTTTTACAAAAATTGAGAATTTGGATTAAAGAGAAAAGTATTATTAATAGTTATTTAAGCTACAAGGGTGTAAAATGATCTAGATAGATATTTTTGCACTTTCATAACGAAAGTTTAGCTTTTTCATACCGATTTGAGTCTCATAGCGCGTCACCTTATCGCAGTAGTGAAAATTTTGAGTTTTTAATTCACTAGTGAAAAGATTATTATTAATAGTTTGAGTTACATAACCCGTCATTAAATGGAATTAATTAAAATATTGAATTTTTAATTCACTAGCGAAAAAATAAAGTTCTAATCTCCGAACAAATTTGTGTATAAGTCAAAATTACACATTTTTTAATCAGGGCTGTTATAACAGTCATAAAGACACAACGACACAATGACACGTTATAACAGCAAATATTTCTAGAAAACTAAATTTTAAATAGTTCTATTTGTATTTTTAAGGAAATTGCAAAAGTCGGTGTCCTACTTTTAAAAAAATCCGTTTATTAACAATCAAAACTCACCAAACAGCTAGTATTTCACATCCATTTCCTCGTTAAAAGTATCTCATTTTCTGGAATATAAAAATTTTTTAAATAATTCTATATATTTCAACCCTAACTCAAAATTAAAATAAAAACATATTTTGCAAAACGTTTTTTTAAATAATTTCATTTAATATTGTTATTTTTTTGATAAAAAACTTTCTGATTTTCGTTATTTTTTCCCCTTTCCTGTATATTTTTTTAAAAAAATTGGAAAATAGAAGTAAATAAGGACATATCTGTTAGTACAATTGATTGAAAAGCCAATTTCTAAAAATAATATAGGGGCTAATTAACCAACTATTAATAAAGTACGGCGTTACTAACTAAATCAATTAACAAATTTCACCAAATCCGGAGTTTAAGGTTCCAACAAACTTAAAAACCAGTTGCGTCCTTAAACATATGAAATGGGACTTTAAAAAAAACCTGCATACGTTAGGTCGTAGTCTCTTCAATTGCCTGTAATAAAAACAGACCCTTTTTTATGACTAAGACTGTGAACAAAGAGGCATCTTTATATTTGCAAGAAAGATTTGTATTTTCGTTAGTACAATTTTAGATATTAATTTAAATTTAAATCGAAAACTTTGTCCTTAAACAAGTGAAGTGGAGTGTATATTTGTCGTCATTTACAGTTTTATTAATAAACTATTAGAATAGATCGTTATTCAAAAACGGTATTACTTTTTTTAAATCATTGAATACAACTATTGTGAAACTATAAAACGAATTTCATAAAAAGAAAATTAATTTTATTAGATTAACCCTTTTCAATCAACATAATGGTTTCGTCTCTTTTCTAATAAAATTCATAAGAAAAGTATCATTCAGTTTTGAAAGTTGAAGAAAAAAACCAATCAAAATGATCCGCATATTTTTTACACTGGCCACATTTTTTACCTTGGTTTTTCCTATCGATGGTCTTGTATTTAGCGGAAAGTGTCCAATTATAAAATCGGATAACATTTATTCAAGTACGAGTCAAAACTATCGTATTTTGTTTCACGCCCCTTTTGAAACAAGAGTCCCAAGGATGTACTACTTTGCTGAGAAGAATCTGACTTACCTGGGCTGTTTTCGGATGTACGACTCGTTCTGCTTTGTAGCCCATTATGTTACATGTCCATCGAGTGTTTGCCTCAAAAAAAACAATGAATCGCTAAACCTGTTCCTCGAAGTAACATATGATTCCTTAGTGAAGCCGCGTGAANGGATGTACTACTTTGCTGAGAAGAATCTGACTTACCTGGGCTGTTTTCGGATGTACGACTCGTTCTGCTTTGTAGCCCATTATGTTACATGTCCATCGAGTGTTTGCCTCAAAAAAAACAATGAATCGCTAAACCTGTTCCTCGAAGTAACATATGATTCCTTAGTGAAGCCGTGTGAAAATAAAATTAAAATAAAAATGGCCGTGAAGCTAAGGGAGTCATTGACCGTAATTTGGGGATGCACCCAAATCAATGAAACATACTTCGACGAAGCCATCTGGATCGCGGTTCCTGAGAATATTATAATAAAGGAAGTGAACACTTTGGGATGGATAAAGCCATACGCTCTGAAGAAGATTCTGGAAAATAAGTCAAATATCCCGGACTAT
The DNA here is from genome assembly GCA_001014945.1 of Clogmia albipunctata. Taxonomy (NCBI): domain Eukaryota; kingdom Metazoa; phylum Arthropoda; class Insecta; order Diptera; family Psychodidae; genus Clogmia; species Clogmia albipunctata. The sequence continues at coordinate 8,126 of JXOV01002283.1, forward strand.
GACCTTAAATACATTGAATATATATATGAACCCACAAATACTTTTCGATTTAATACAACAAATTTTGAGAATTGTGACGATTTCAAATGTCCTAAAGAAGAGTTTATACCAATGCTTAGTGGCTTTAACAAACTGGGTTATGTCTTTTTTGCCATTCTATTTCTTATGTTCGCAGTTGGAGTTAAATATTTTGCAGCAAAAGTGTTTTATTAAGTGTTCAGATTTGATTTTATGTGAGAGTGTGACCTTTATATTTTTTGTGGCATTACAAATAAATAAAGATCAAATATGAAAGTAATTAAATATGTCCATGTTTTGAGTTTGATTAAACCTAACCATGATAAAATTAACTACTAGGTTTCGCCCGTCAAAATTTCCGAGCAGAATTCGAGGCCATGTCCATAGTAACCCCGTGCTATTATACTTTCCATTAATTCAAAAGTGTTTTATTTTCAAACAATATGGAACACATTCCATTTAAATCAAAACAATTATTGGATTCTGTCCTCAAAGTAACCCAGATCCCGTAGAAAGGTGTTTGTTTTCTGTTTCACTTAAACATCCTCACCAGGGAGCGAATGGTATGTTCGGTAGAATTTATGTTTTATCATTTAAAAGTTATGAAGTCAATCACTATTATGAATACGAAAAATGGTTAAAAAAATATGTGTTATAAATAAATATGTAAAAAATACATAAATAATTAAAACGTGAGCCTGTTACAATACAAATATAAAGATTCAACATAAAATAAAAAAAAATTCCTTTAGAGTTGCAAACCCTTGATTTCACATTTAACATATGTTTTTTATTATTTTTCTTGCCGCATACAGTTATTTTCCGGCTACTTTCTTCATTAATGCGTTTTGGCCAATTTTGTAATGAAAACTTATTAAAACACATAATTGCATTGATTAAATGCAAATGATCGTTCTTTGCAATCCAGTTTCCCATTTACAGTTAATTTATATTAAAACAATTTTTAAATGTAAAACTTGTCAAAGGTGTGAGTGTGTTTTGTGGTTTTGTCGTCGTGCGGAGGGATCTCCATTTCCCTTTTTACGGATCTTCTACTAAAAAGGCAACGATCAGTAATAAACGTAGGCTGGTCGGATGTTGACCCGTTTGCTTTTCATTTACGGGCTTGTTGTTAGAATGAGAAGAGAAAATTATGACGTCGTATACACTTCGTTGCAAGAAGTTAAATACAGTCATTTTATTGAATTCAACCATAGGGAAAAACGTTACAGAAAGTTGAATACACTCCCGTTTTTGGTGGGTTACTGCTTCTTTTTTCGGGTTTAAAGTAATAGAAACTACAGATATTCTATTCTTTTTGATTTAAATGGCTTTAAAACAATATTTATTTAAAAAAATTTAATTTTATTGATAAATATCGTGAAAAATTGGATTTCAAGCATTTTTGGATAAAATTGTATATAATCTTTAAAAATTACACCAAAAGCACTCAATATTCAAAATTCTAATAATTTGCAATAGTTTTATTAAAATAATTGTACAATTCATTGCGCAGATTGCACTGCAAAATAAATAAAATNAGCGATTGTTCCTATTAACCGTAGTCCTAATAAGCGGCGTCCACTGTATCAAACTAAAAATTCTGAGTGTATGGATTGACAACTTCGGAATTAGCTGGATCCTTTTTCAACTGGCCTATGTGTTATTAACTGACTACTAATCCACTGAAAACAATCAGTCATGAAAAGTCTAGCACTCGATGGTTGAAGTTAAGACTCCCCACGTTCCCTACAGGGTTTGAGAGAAAAATTTATATTTTTTATTATGTTTATTCTTTCTTGCTAAGGTAAATTTGATGTTCCTCAATTTCATTTTTCTGTTTTACCCCCTTAACCAGGGGCAATCACATTAAGGCATTTCGGTAGCGGCCGCTTTTAAATTAACAAGGGTCGATTGAATAGTTTTCATTTACCTTTTCCTGTGTTGTTAATAAATTATTACAATGCATTGTTCCTAAAAAGAAATAACATATAGAGTTTTTAATCTTTTAACAGAACTATTAACAGAAACTATTAAACGAATTACATAATAAGGAAATAATTTTTATTTTGTTATGTCTTCTCAATCTGTTTAATGGTTTGATATATTTGTAATACGATAGTTCACCATTTAGTTTGGAAAATCAGAAGGAAATACTATTTAAAATGGTTCAATGTTTTTTCACTGTTGCTCCATTTTTTATCTTGGTTTTTCCTATCGATGGCCGTATATTTAAAGGAATGTGTCCAACTATGAAATCGGATAACATTTATTCGAATACTAGTCAGAATTATCGCATTGTGTTTCACGCCCCTTTTGAGACAAGAGTCCCAAGGATATACTACTTTGCTGAGAAGAACTTGACTAACTTAGGATGTTATCGAATGTACGACTCGTTCTGCTTTGTACCAAAATATCTTACATGCCCATCGAGTGTTTGTCTCCATCAAAACAACGAATCCTTAAACTTGAACCTCAAAGTGTTATACGATTTCTCAGTTAGCCCGTGTGAGAATAAAATTAAAATAAAAATGGCCGTGAAGCTAAGGGAGTCTTTGACCGTTATTTGGGGATGCGCCCAAATAAATGAAACATTCTTCGACGAAGCTGTCTGGATTGCTGTTCCCGAGAATAATATAATAAACGAATTGAACACCTTGGGCTGGGTAAAGCCATACGCTCTGAAGATGCTTGAAAATAAGAACAAAATCTCGGACTATGACCTGAAATACATTAAATTTATATATGCAGCTATAAACACATTCCGATTTAATACAACAAATTTTGAGAATTGTGACGATTCTAAGTGTCCTAAAGAAGAGTTTATACCAATTGATAATGAATATAACTATTTGGGTTATGTTTTTCTGGCTATTTTATTTCTTATTTTTGCAGGTGGAGTCAGACAATATAATGAATAAGTGTTATCCTGGGCAGCTTCTCGTGGGCGTGT